>JAODLL010004602.1:0-11033 GCA_026546735.1 Forbesichthys agassizii | reverse complement strand
TGTAGCTGCACCCCAGCTCTGAGCCTGACTCCACCTTTAAAGTGTAGCTGCACCCCAGCACTGAGCCTGACTCCACCCACAACAACTTTGAAGAATGCGTCAAGGAGCTGAGGGAGGGGAGGGGCTGAGAGGGGGACCCCCATTAACATCAACGTTAACATTTTAATTTGATGACGTATGAGCGTACCGATTAAAGTAAATCACCCCAGGACCAGCCCAGGTCCTGGGGTGATTTAACGGATATGACGTGTAGTTCTGTTTTCAGCCCACAAAATGTAGATTTTTATAAAAATAGGAATTTTGTCAATATTATCACCAGCATTGATGTGTCTCCTTACAGATAAATCCTATTACTTTGTTTACAGCTAAAAAAACACATGTTGAGGTGCAGTTACACTTGACCTGTTTCCATAATACCAGGCTGCATTAAATTACTGTACTGTATTTATTGCACAAACAATACCAGTACATATTATATAATCTAGCTACATCTAGGGCTGTAATGGGAAATCAATGCCAGTGCAATTTGTAACCTTGGGCATATCAAAGTTGTTCAATATGTTTTCTACCACTAGATGTCAGACCAAGTTCAGAAGCATCTCAGATCAGAACAAACACACACACACACACGTGCACTGACAAGGCTACAGAGGAGCTTGGATTATAACAAACACAGAGGGACTGTGATGCCATTCTCTGCTCAGGACACAAACATGCCGCTATATCTTTACATAGAAAATAGCCGCTTGCTGCTATATTAATGTTTAACATGCTCTCTATCTATCCCTGCAGTTGATTGCTGCACGACACCTTCCAAAGCTTGGCCGTGGCATTGCCAGTCCATTCGTGGAGATAGAGCTGTGTGGACCTACTGAGGAAAACAAGTTCAAGAGCATTGTCTATCGTAAGTGTGTGTGTGCGTGTAGCTAGCCTCCAAGTTCACTTGTTGAATAGGGTCTGGACACGCTCTATTGGTGATTGTTTACAGACTTTGCATCCTTACTTGCGTACGGTTGACCTCCGGGTTACTTAGAAGCTATTGGAGCAGTCTTTAACCATCATTGCTACAACAATTCTCGTTGCTTCTTTAAGCTCGACCAGCATTTTGAAACACACGTTTTATCTCAACGTCATCACACTTCACCATGGTTGCTGATTGGTTCGCCATTCAGAACGGCTGTGAACGTTAAAGTGGTCAGGGTTACCAGGTTAGAATTCTCTCAGCTCCTTGACAATGTTTTAGCATTTTTCAAAATGATGCAGTGGGTGAAGTCATGTTCAGAGATGTGGGTGAAGTTGGACTGTACCTAGTTTCAGCCTCTACCTTCCATTAGCTCTACGTCAGGTGTTACTGCTTTATTTTAAGCAGTAACCGTAGCCTATGCATTTTACAAATTTACATTTTAAATTTACGTAAACAGCCAAAGTGCTGTTTACAGGTGAATTCGTCATAGTAAGTTTAACAGCCGACTTTGTCACTGAGTTACGTAGTTAGTCGTCATGCGTGTCAATCAAAATACCTTGCTGGTCTAGTAGGCGGGTACTGATGCAAAGTTAACCAGCACTGTGTCCCAGACGTATGTAAAGGCTGACTCTGCCAGACTACACTGTACCAGACTTGTGGCTGTTGGGCAGGTGATAATGGTCTGAACCCAGTGTGGCGGGGCCCGTCAGAGCCCGTGGTGTTTTCCGTCTATGAGCCTGACATCACCTTCCTGCGGTTTGTGGTCAACGAGGAGGACATGTTCTCTGACCCCAACTTCTTGGCTCACGCCACCTATCCTGTTCGAGGGCTTCGCACTGGTGGGAATGCACTCACGCGCACACGCACACATGCACACATGCATGCACGCACACACACACGCGCACGCACACACACACAGACGCACACGTATGCATGCACATACTTGCACACACACACACACATACACACACATGCACACACACGCTCACACACGCATGTGCACACACGTGCACGCACACACACACACACACACAGACGCACACGTATCCATGCACGTATGTGCACACACACAAACAGACACACACATGCACACACGCACGTGCACACACATGCATGCGCACACACATATACACACCCATTCACACACGTGTACACACATAACAGGTTTTTCAAATTAAAAAAGTAAACACATTTCAGTGCGGTCTAGACCAGAGGTCTTATAGGCTAATAGAAACATGGCACAGGGACCCCGTATCACATATTCTATAAAATATATAGTTGCCGGGCCAACAACCAACAATAATGTGTAGGGCGTCATTTTTTTCCATGTAAATTTATAAAAGTAGGCCACTAACTAAACCATTAAAAAAAATGATATTATTACAGAATTCTATATTTATAGCACAGTTTGCATTTCTATTAATGTGTATATATAAAATAAGTTTGGGATCACATAATTTGGAAGACTTCCTGCATAAGGACCCCCTAGTTGTCCCGGACCCCCAGTTGAAGACCTCTGGTCTAGACTGATGTGGTGTTATGTGATTTGACAGGTTACCGTTCAGTTCCTCTGAAGAATGGATATAGTGAAGACATAGAGCTGGCCTCGTTATTGGTCTACATCGCCGTTACGCCCGTTGGGGTGAGACAACACACACACACACACACACACACACACACACACACACACACACACACACACACATATTATCCCAACACCCCCGATGGGACCTCTCTGGACAATAGAAAGTCGAGGCTTTAAAGATAGAGTCAGCAATGCTGGAGAAAGATTGTTGATATCTGAACTAAATCTAAAGATAAACGGGCTGTTTTCTCAGCGTGGACACAGGACGTGCATCTGTAGCAGACTATCAGAGATTTGACACAGGGTGTATTAGTGTACGATCACTGACTGCACCTTTAAACCCAAGATGATGGAGATACGAATCAGTGGAATCTCTTACGTCTCCTTTAAACGAAAGCATTATATTTATATAGTTATTGTGGTGTCATCTTAATCCTGTTTTTAATCATTTTTAGTCTTTAAATGTACTCAATAATACATGATGTAGTATATAACTATCACATGATTATGTATACTATTCATTTCAGAAAGCAGGTGAGGAGCTGTACTCTTCCTCAAGCCAACTGCGTAAAAAGTCGGACGTTAGTGGAGAGGCCTTCTTGTACGACACGCACAGCAGCCTCCAGAACTCTGCCGCAGCCAGTCACCGTAGCAACCTCACCAGAGATCCCAGCACCAGCGAGAAAAGGTAGGACCGCGTAGATAAGAAACATACACTCCGCGTCTGGAACATGGAGGTCCGTCCACGCTGCGCAGGACATTCATTTATTCTCCCATACAGTCTGTATGCCTCTAAGATGTTCTGCCCGCGTTGACTGTGCATGTGCGGCGGGCTGAAGTCCACTACAGACGGCAATGGATGTCCTGCTGAGCTCCCAAATTAATTACATCAATATTCTTCACGGAAAATAGTGTGTGCACAATGCACATATAAAACATGATTAGCTGATAGCCGCATTAAGTATAAGCAGCTAGAGCATTATGCAAGCCATACATTTAGTAGTATACCCAGGCATTTAAAGTTAATTATTTGCATCCTCTATTGATCCCAATTTCTAGTCAATTCACTTGGTTTCATTCTGATTATGGGTTTTCATTTTTAGATCGTTAGCATTGAAGCATGCTAAATTACAGGTGTGGTAAGCGATTCTGGAGAAAGATGGTTGCCATTTTAATTAATCAAAACCATAACAACTCCCTGGCTGGTCACGCATTGACAACAAGAGGACAATGTTGTGTGGTGCGGTCTGCTTCGCTCTTTTGGGTTCCCGTTTACAGAGGCTTTGTAGAAGGGACTGTGAGGACCTTACAATCCCTTACCTTTGCCATTTCATTTCACATTTGGACCAAGTACTTCCTTAATTAAGGTGTGCTCAAGAAGCGATCACACGTTGTTTAATGGGATACGTTTTCCTCAATGTCCTATTTTTCTATCTGTGTTTTAGGATGAAAGAGAAGAAAATAAACAACAGCCGGTTCTATTCCTGAGGGCTGACTAGAACCACCATGACCTACCCATCCTGCACCGTTTAGAATACTGTAGTTCTGCCCCCTGCTGGCCAGTCAATGTCATTCCTATCCTTTACATCTCCTCTGGGCAACCATGAGAATGAATCCAGGTGTCAGGCAGGGTTCAGTGTCCTACACGGTTAAGACAAGTTTGTCTGTCAAGTTTTATTTATCTAGCCCTTAATGTGAACGTAGACAACAGCCCGGACCCTTATTTCAGCAACATGGATGTATGTGTACAGCGTGACATTGTCAGAAGGTGCAGGTAATGTTTATCAAGGACCCACAAGCCCCTCCCCTATTGTTTGTGTGTTTAGAAATGTTTGAAATTCCCCATAAAATGCTGCCTTGCCTGTTTTAAACTGTTGTATGTTTCACATAATCTTGTTTGCCCATTCTTCCAACTGACAGTACAGCGATATTTTCCTTTCACACCTAATATGAAGTCTGCTATGTGAGCTTTTTACCAAATAGGCTGCAACTGCTGTACAAACACACAAACCTCTTCCTGTGTTTAAAGGCAGGGTTAGTCATTCATTCTCGTGAACGCTTGCTAACTTCAAGCTCAAATAAACTCCCTCAGAAACTCCGCCCCACACATTGCAAAGCCAAGGACATTGTTGTTGTTAGCGGCGTTTACCATTTTGTGTTCTTATTAGCGGAGCCAGGGCTGTGTTGAAGTACTAGATATTTTTTTCAACACACTGAGAACTAAGCAAAATGCAAGGAGATATTTGGTGAATTTAACTAGAAGTGTTTCAGCTTACGATAGATGACCTTTAACGTAATGTAGCGCCCATCTCCAGGCGCATGCAACTAAATGTACCTTTTAATGAGTCCAAGAGAAAACAGAATGGCATTTGTCTTCATTATCTAATTTTACAATAGGTCTAAATATGAATTGCCACGTATGTCCTGTAGTACCTCCAGGTACCCATAGGTGGTGCCTGTACCCCCCTTTTGAGAAACCCTTCGGTTATGAGCCCTGTCTGTGTGTGTAGTTCAATAGTGAACATGAAACTGTAGTCCTGCAGCGATTTCATGAGTAAGCTTTGAATGTGATGATGCTCCAGCTTGCTGCTGAAAGGGACATGAAGCAAATTAGTAGTAGGAAAACATTAAGGAAAATAAAGATCTGCATTCATAACTGAACTGCTCCATTAGGTTTTTTTATGTTATGAGTTATGCTTGGGTTACATGGTTTAATTAAAATCTAATGACGTGACTGCTTGTTTGTTTTAGCACTAAGCTAAATATACTTAATTATTATACTTGATATATTATTCTATATGAACAAATAACAGGTCACACCTGAAACATGTTCGGACAGTTTATTTATTTTGACTAAAATTATTTCACATCATAGTTATTTTTCCTGTTGAGGATGTTTAAAGGTGTTTTGTATTATCACAACAGCCACAGAGCAGTGATACCCCAGCAAAGGAAGTTACAGAGGGCGACAGATGAGGCAGTCATGTTCCTTCTGCCAAAAGAAAAGATAATTTGAAATACATTTGTTAGTACAAATAATCACAGGACCCCCCACCCCCCATTTCAGGCTATTATGCATTTAACTGTACCAAAACCCTCGACTGTCAAAATGTCAGCGCAGTCAGACACACAGACGTTTTTGTACAAATTTTGGAAAAGAAAAAAAAAAGTTTTACAGGAGGGGGAAAAAAATAACAAGGACAGATGAAGAAAAAAACTAAGGACAGATGAGGAAATTAACCTAAAGCAAAGCACAGATCCACGTCATAAAATATGGAAAAAAAAGAAATGGGGGTTGTTTTTATTTGATTTTTTTTTTTTACAAAAATGATCTTATCCCCTACAGTGTAAAAAAAAACAACTAATACCTTCTCGAACCATCCGACTGTTAGCCCACCTTAAGCCTTGGCTAGGACAAATCTACTTTAAGTAGATGTGAGGATACCTGCCATCTTAAAAATAAACTTACCCAGAACACTAGTTACCTCACTAGAATTTAAATCTCTGTATAGAAGTATAAATATCAGCCATTAAAGATAAAGTGTCACAGACCATAGTAAACTGGGCATCCTGATTAATAGGATGGATCCATATGTCAAACCCACAGAATTGTATGGTCAAACCCCAGCCAATCACAGTTCTCCGTTTACCACAGAGACCAGTCCAGTGGCTGCGTCACTGGACGGGCAGGCGAGGGGCACCGTGGTTGCCATGGGACCTTCAGTGAGATAGTGATCAGACCCTATTCCATAATTAAAAACATATTTCTGTAAAACAAATAAATCAAAACACATTAAAAACATAATGCTGAAACATCAACATGCAAAAAAAAAAAAAAATCACAACATGGAGATGAGTATAATTAAAGTGATCAAAATAAATGAGTTGAAAACAATAATTAAAAGATATTACATGTTACTTTTTTTTGACAATGTTTAGATTACAGTGAATTTGTGAAAAAAATGATATATATTATAACAATAATGGCCGTATGCACACATCCTTACAATGGCCTGGCAAAGAACAGAAAGGAGTAATGGATGCTGAAGCAGAGAAAGATAATAACATTATATACATTGGTATATACTGTACATCATACAGGTCCTAAAGCCTGCACAAAGATGGCCGCACTCCATTACGTCAACAATGTCAGCCATGTAAACTATCCTGCCGCCCAGTGATTATTAAATATAACATCCACGTTAGACTGCTTCTAAACGGTCTTCGGTTCCAGATTCTGGAACAAAACATTTGTTTAAAAAACACATTACCACAAAAGTACAAAAAAAAAAAGAAAAATCACAATTACAAAAAAGTAGAATGAATTGACTCAATTGAAAAAAAAAAAGGCATAAATCTTTAATTTTCTTCGTGTGGATTTGTGTGCTCGCATGTGCAATACTCAAAGGAGGCCATCAAAACAAGACAAATGAACTGAGGTGAACCACCTCTGACAAACAAACGTCAGGGCAGTAACCGCATAAACAATCATCTCAGACATTTTAACTCAACCATGGACCTACAGGGTAACTCCAGTCCATAAAGACTTCTGGTGCCTACAGTGTTTTCTCTCCTAGTGGCCAAATCCCGTCACTGCAAAGGACAGTTAACCATAATAAGCCGAAAATATCAAATGTCTAAATACAGAGAATATACAAAAAAAGCCATCCCATGTAAACAGAAAAGGCTGTCAATAGAATAATTTGCATTATCAACCAGATAAGTAAGAATTGTAAAAATTGCCGCAAACCCTTAATCCTTGCCTCTGCATAAGGCCAGAGGTAAGAATCTCACGGTCACCTTTATCATCACATTTTCTGTTGTTCATCTTTTTAGCACTTCTCTGGCAGGACAGGGACCCAGAGGTCCAATATTGTCCGAAACAAACAAAAAATGAACAAAATTTAAATAAATATGTTTGGCAAAAATGTCTTTCCTAAGGTCAATCACTCTACAGCACACTGTGCAAAAAAAAAATGCTGCTTTAGCAGATTATTTGAAAACATACAAACGCTGAGCTGGTGACGTCGTTTACAAGTCCACTCCGTGATCATGACTCACTGTACAGAAAAGTGTCCGACTGGCTTGTTTGTGCAGTCTGTTGACTTGAGCATGGCGTAACCAAAGACAGGAGACAAAGGACGGTCCCAGACCACCACGCTAAACTGTCTTATTAAATATTGTAGGAGGTCTTTGTTATGTACACAGATAGCATGTTAAAAAGATGTGTGTGTGTGTGGGTGGGGGGGCAGGGTGGTGTCGTTATTTAAAGTTTTTACCACCGCATGACTCCTGAAATCTGCTTCTTTTCAAATAGTCTCGAGGGAACATCTCCATTCTTACATTTGATATATATAAACACACAATACCGGCATATGAAAGTACAGATGTGTGTGAAAATATGTCCATTCGTTGATAAACAAACAAAAAAACATAACAATTTATTTTCAGTCATGAGCCTTTTCAGTGTTTTCTGTCCCAATGACTTGAAAAAGGCCCGAATCTGAAGCTGAAAGTAGAAGCCAGATGCTTAAACAGCAAAGGCTTGATACCTCTAGAGAGCTACATCTTGATCAGATAAATGAACCATATCAAAACATCCTGGAATGTGCGATAGATTGAGAGTGTGTGTGTGTGTGTAGGAGATGGGAGCCGGATGGAGTGTACTGTACATTTGAGCGTCAAGCTCGGACAGAAGACTGCATTTGGATGATTGAATAATTGATTGGCTGATTGTTCTGAGAAAGCGTGTATGAAGCCCGGCTCCCAACGTGACAGCGGATCCTTGCGTGATATCTGATGCGCTTACAAAAAAAACTAAATGAGGTCGGGGGAAGCTTCAGGATCCTTGCAGATTTCCCAATTTAAAAAAAAAGCAACTTTAACGTTAGTTTTGTGATGAAGACAACAGGAGGATTCTGTTGTGCTCTCGTCAGATGCAACCAGCGTCTTGACGGTGACGTGAGGTAATCCTCCTGTCGGGGTGAAGTCGTCCCGTTACTGGCCCGATGATGATGAAGATGATGAATATGACGAGCCCGCCGCATGATTAATCACCAGGCCTCCGTGTAACGAACATCAACATCCTTCAGGTTGGGCAGTTTGGCCTGGGAGACCAACAAGAAATAAAGTTTCCTTACATATATACAGCGTTACACATGTCGTATTAAGTAAGTAGTATCAACAGCTCTGTGTTAAAGGTGAGGTCAGCAATGCGCTTTGGACATGCATTGCCAAGGCTGGGATAGTGTTTCTGTGGTGGGGCGAGCTGCACCACTTGGTTTGAGTTCCCATTCACAGAGCCTGGGCTGTGTAGGAATACAGGCTAGCGGGCCATGAGTTGACGTTCACAGAATTTGACAAAACCCCAATTGACCTCACCTTTAACACTAGAAGGATCAGGAAAAACACTTATTTGCAATTCCATGGCATATGCTGTTTATGTATGTCATAGTATCATGGGCAACCACCGTGATCTGATCATATTGAGCACTAACAATCAGACACTTTGACTGTGACTATTATAATTATTACCTTAAGGTCTTCATAGGTGTCTGCTGTTAGCTTGGTACTGTTCATGTTCAGACTACACAGGCTCTTCATGGCTGAAACAACACGGCAGTTAGAAACAAAACCTGTCAGCTTGTGCTCCCACATAACCCTGTATGTATAAAACACAGTATGTATAAATATGTATATGTAAAAAAATAGTATGTATAAATACCATGATAAATATGTATAAAACACACATCCTCATATGTATAAATATGTATATAGACACACTGTTGAAGCGCTAATGCCTGTGTGTGTGTGTGTGTGTGTGTGTGTGTGTGTGTGAGAGAGAGTGTGTGTGACCTGTGTGTGTGAGAGTGTGTGTTCTTACAGCTGAGCGCCAGCAGACCAGCATCGGTGACAGGTGTCTCACACAGGTTTAACACCTGCAGACAGGCTAGGTGTTCTGACAGCAGCCGCAAGCCTGCATCCCCAAACTGGAAGACAGACAGTCAGTCAGTCAGACAGACAGTACAGTACCTGTCCACACAGGTGTTAAGAGTTAACATAGCTGATAAGTTTAAGGTGCGATTGCGTACACGCACACACAGATTAGTCCCTCTTTTGGCAATTTAGTTACACGTGAGACAACAATATACTAACGAAATGTCTCATTTGAAATGATACCTTCAACTAAATTCATCCAGAAAAATTGTTTTATCAGCTATCGACACACATGCTCTTTAAAAAATATTGTTTGGGACCCCCTGCAGTACCTCTGAGCACCCCCTAGGGGTGACAGACCCTTGTTAGAGTGTGTGTGTGTGTATGTGTGTTATGTCATGTAGCAGAACGTTAGCTTGGGTTTTCGCTCGTGCGTGAGCTCTGTCACATGGGTGCTAAGGTAGAGGCATTAGCATGCTGCCAGACCAGACCTGCGTGGACCATAGGTTGAGCTGCTTGAGGGACGGCAGCTTGATGAGCTGCTCGGCGCAGGCGCTGGTCACGTTGGTGAAGGCCAGGCTAAGATTCTCCAGGTTCCCGAAGGAACCGGAGCTCAACAGACGGGCCAGGTCCGCATCCTGGAAAGGAGAGGAGTTGTCAATATAATACGCACATATATACATAGAGTACATACACATACATGCATGTACATACAAACATGGAAAGGAGAGTTGTCAATAACAATATAATACACACATATATACATAGAGTACATACACATACATGCATGTACACACAAACATGGAAAGGAGAGTTGTCAATAACAATATAATACACACATACGCACTCACACACAGTACATATATATACATACACACACACACACACACACACACACACACAGTACATATATATACACACACACACAGTACATATATATATACACACACACAGTACATATATATATACACACACACAGTACATATATATACACACACACACACAGTACATACACACACACACACACACACACACACAGTACATACACACATACGCACTCACACACAGTACATATACATACACACACACACATACATACACACACACAGTACATACACACACACACACACACACACACACACACACACAGTACACACACACACACAGTACATATATATGCACACACACAGTACATACACACATACGCACTCACACACAGTACATATATATACACACACACACACACACACACACAGTACATACACACATACATACACACACACAGTACATATATATACACACACACACACACAGTACATACACACATACATACACACACACAGTACATATATATACACACACAGTACATACACACAGTACATACATACATATATATATACACACACACACACAGTACATACATAGATACATATATATATATACACACACACACAGTACATATATATATTACACACACACACACACACAGTACATACATACATACATATATATATACACACACACACACAGTACATACATACATACATA
>JAODLL010004601.1:0-11033 GCA_026546735.1 Forbesichthys agassizii | reverse complement strand
TAGAGGTAAGCCCCACCAGATCTAAATGGTAGCGCTTCA
Organism: Forbesichthys agassizii; assembly: GCA_026546735.1. Taxonomy (NCBI): domain Eukaryota; kingdom Metazoa; phylum Chordata; class Actinopteri; order Percopsiformes; family Amblyopsidae; genus Forbesichthys; species Forbesichthys agassizii. The sequence goes on along the minus strand of JAODLL010004601.1, from coordinate 10,994 downwards.
CCTCCTGCACAAGTTCTGGCTCCTTCCCCCACAGTGAGTGACAACATGTTTTTAGTATGTATGAAAATAATTGTTAATTGTAGCATGCTATGTAAAAACAGCCCTATACATTTGACATTATGATTGTTGCGTAATCCAAATGATGCGTTGCAAAGAATTGTGGGACGACACATCTCCTTTCCTTTCGTAAACAACAATCCAGTGCACCCTATGCTAAAGGATGCAAGAAAGGAAGCATTGAAGCACTTCGAACAGCTCTTACCATGGCTGCGACTTAGATACTTCCGAGTCACTCACTCAGTTAGGAAGGTTCCTACGCAAGCAAAAAAGACTATACGGATGCAGCCAGAGAAAGATAATGTAAATGACAACAGTATGTCTACAGTATTCAGGTATTTTCCTAGATAGTGTGTGTGTGTGTGTGTGTGTGTGTGTGTGGGGGGGGTCAGTTCACAATACTGCCAAATCAGCACTATTGTGTGCACTGTGGGCAGCTGTTCAACGAGTAGCCTCTTTTTATTGACTTGCTCCCTCATCTCTCTCACACGCACGTGCACACACGGCATGTGTATGGACTGGCAGGAAAGAACGTGCACACACACAAACATTTCTATCACTCAGTGTCGTGTGCATCCATGCACTTTAAAGGGCAACCATTACCATTGTATGCCATTGACCTTAACATTAGGTGACAACTGTGGCCTTGCACGCCAACATATAAGTGAGACACGTTTAATAAGCATTTGCTAATTAAAACGTCATTGAGCCCAGAGGCTACGGGACATTGTCGTCTGGCTTCTACTGAGGATTCAATGCAGATGTTCAAATACTGCTTAGGACTTTCTGTTCAATTTTTTTGAATTCCTGTCAAGTCTCTAGCCAGAAGTGAGAAATGTTCTAGTTTGGACCAGTTGGTGCCACCTGGTCTGTATCCCTCTGTTGTTTTGTCCAGTTGGCTTCACTGCTTTAGCTTGGATACGCACGACTACTACTCTCAGCTCAATTTCTTTTCGCTGAGATTACAGGAAACCCTGTTCGCATTAGCGTTTTCACAGCCACCCTGCTGGTGGCCCAATCAGAGTGGGTTAGTGCGATGATGACGTTGAAGTCAAACAAAATGGTAAGAGCTAGATGGGGCTATCAAAGAAATTGGTTCAGTGCTGTCCAATAGTTTAAAAATTAACCAGAGGTCTATGCAAATTAGGAAGAAAACAACTGGGAACACTTCCCTATTGAGCGTGGCCAGACAATGTTCACAAAGTGAATATGGTCTGGATGCAAACAGACGCATCTATGAAACAAAAGAAGAGGAGACAGACATTTTCTGCCTTTTATTTGTCTGTGCTCTAGGGATGTCACGAGAACCGATACTTTGGTACCAATTTGATGCCAAAATTCTGAAAACATGACCTACTTGTTTTTGTACAGTACCGTAGGTACAGGATATCCAACATGGACGCGTACGGTACCATGGAAGTGTAGCTGCAGCTCCGCCTCCACTCGTTGAAAAGAAAAACAGCATGGCTACTTCGCGTTCCAGGCGGATTATCAGGGAGTAATACATTTACAAAAAACTGTACCGTAAGCTATGCAAATGGTGCCTCCAAACTTTCCAGCCATAGTTTCTATCTTACCGGCTGAACGCATATTTGCATTGCAAACATTCACCTGTATATTCTGTAATTTACTACTATTAATTTTAACCGACGCTCTTTCGCTTCACGCTTGCCGATACCACCGGAGCACCGACCGGGATCTCAGTGAATGTTTACCCGCCGTAGGAGCACTCTCGTGCGGGCACCGAGTCACGGATGTCCCGGTGGTACTTCCTCGGAGCCCCAAGCAGGCCACATAAAGCCACAGACTTCAGATTTCAAGGAGCACCTTGACATTAGACCATGCATGCTGTGTACACACAATATTACAGTAGCCAACCCCATGGCACATACTGTAGATACCCCCAGCCTCAGAAGAGCTGACATTTGACTTAATCTTTGATGGCAGTCTCAGCGTTATGAGCTTGATATACCAAGCTTTTAATAACTGGTAATGTAGGCCTACTTAGGCTACATAAACAGTTAGAGCCTCATCTAATTAAGTTCATGTGGATATTTTATAGTGTGTGTGCGTATATACACTTTTTTCCCCCCGCGGTATCGAAATGAGTATCAAGAACCGTGGAATTTCACTGGTATTGGTATCAACTACTACATTTCTGGTATCGTGACATCCCTACTGTGCTATGAAACAGCATTTGTGTTGAAAACCTTCCGTGAACACTATTTCTTCATAGCAAATATCGCTGCATAAGAGACAAACACATTGAAATGATGTCTGTAACTTATAACCTAAAGCCTGTCTGTTCATGTGTTTGAGCCTGTGTGTGCGTATCTTGCAAAATGTGCCAGGCTGCCAACATGGCGAGTGTGTGTGTCTTCTAACAGGTTGTCTGGCACTGCCACTGTCCATCACCGCCTCCAACAACATCACAGCTTGTGTGTGTGTGTGTGTGCGCGCGCATGTGCTTGTATGGAAGGTATGCAGCTACTCTTACATAGCTGTGCATCATCCTTTCTTCTGTCAACTGAGGACATATCAGTTACGTATGAGTTAAAGTATTGTATTTCCCTGAACTAGAAAAATACTCTGGCCTCTAGTCATCAATAACATCAGTGTGTGCATGTGAGCATATGTGCGTGCGCGTCACCTCATTGTTAGGATCCTGTATTACTCTGTAGAGTGCTGGCACCAGAGACTTCTTCAGGTGAAGGCTGCCTGCGTATTTGGGGATGTGGGTTTCTGGCAAGGTCTGGAGAGACACACAACCAAAACATGTAAGGGCCTGTAGAACTCTTTGCAGCCTAGCTGCATTCATAGACAGCAACTGCAAAAGTATAAGTGAATTCTAGTTATGCCAGGCCAGCGAGCCACACTAGTGCTGTAGAGCAAGAAGTCAGCGACACACCCTTGGAATGCAGCTAAACGTAGTTTCACAGCTCACACTCATTTCAGGAATGAATGTGTAATCCAGCGCAAGCAGGCGTTTCAAGCTAACTGCGCGCTAGCCCGACGCTCGCAACATTGCCTCGTGTAACACCGGGCACAACACCTGCTGGGTGGGCACCCGTCCTCAGCGACGGGGGGTGGGGGTGGGGGTTTCCATGGCAATGCCGCTTTTATTATCCCGCAAACGTTCTTCGCCGAATCGAACCGTGCTGCATCGGGACCCTAGCTGTTCATCCGCCCGCCCCCACGTGTTTCTGTGTGGTCGGTGGCGGACACGGTTGGCTGCAATGACCGGGGATCAGAACAGAGTGTGCCCAGCCCGCCGTCCTGACGTGGTGACTCACTGACGGCATCACACCGTTTATCACCGTCTCCCTCTCCCTGTCTCACACGCACACACCCCACCCACACTGCCCCTGCCTTCACTAGCGTGTCCTGACACACAAGGCGATACTTCGTGCTTACGCTTCATCATGGCTACGAGGCGACATTCATTTGACAGTATTTTTAACGCCGTTCTTCACCGCAGTTCTCTCACCTGCAGTCAGTAATTTCTTTGGTGCAACACCTCAGCCAGCATGTTAAATCGACATTGTGAGTAACACACGCACGCGAGCGATATATTGGGCTTTTACCTTGAATTCTGAGAGCCATTCCTCCACTACGCCGCGCTCGGAACCCAGCATGGTCCTGGGAGAGCCCACCTCCCTCCTCGGCAGCCTGGCGAACGGCAACGCCATGCAAGTGGAAAGAGAAGGGGAGAGGGAGGGGTGTGAGTGTGGGCAGAACGAGAAGGAAGAGACGGCCCTATTCAACAGCGCGTCCCCCTCAGTCGGTAGCTTCAACAGGCCACATGATGCCAGACACAGCGACATGCTGCTGCTGCACAACCAGAGTGGACCTGTGGTGGTGACTTCTGAAATGTGTGGCAAGGCAAACAAAACCACTGCAGCATGTCCTAACTGGTCTCTGGCCTGGCCAGTGAGCGCATATACACAGACAACATTACCACTTCCTTAATGCCATGCGTAGTAGCATTTCTTGTTAACTGATAGAAGAAGCATTTGTTCATTTAAATGGAAAAAGCTTTGAGAGGCAATAAAACACAGGTCTGTATGATTGTTAGAAAATGTACTCATTTTCTGCACAGGAACATTTTCTTGATATGTAATGTGAAGTAGCACTGCTTGTTAATTGAAAAATCGACTTTTCCTGTTTAATAACAAATATTAACGTTTTGGTCATTTGGCATAATAATATAACACAATCACGCTTACATTAATTACCCATAGTCATAGGGAAACAGTTGTAGGATGGTGAACTATGTCAAAGTGCGGGTTTGTTATTTGGACTACTGGTAATAAGTAGAAAAATGTGTAAACCCTCACCAACACCAAAGATGAACACCACACCCCCCCACCCCCCCCTTCTGGAGACAGCCCAATGTGAGCAATTTGCTTGGCTTACTTTAGCTGCCATGGCTGCCTAAAGCCTTCCTGGCTGTTTAACCCTATAGGTTTGAGGAGACTGTCATGCTTGATACCGCTCAACGGTGCTCAAACACAGAACGTGTTTCCAAATAAAGGTTGAGCTGGGGTTCTGTGGGTGTCATTCGAAGAGTGCGCTTAAGCATAACGCTATTCTAATGCTGCACTGTGAGCCAACTAAACCAATGTACAGACTAGTACAGAAGCTAAAATAAACCTCAGTGCCCAAATTAACAAGCCAATAGCACAACACGCCATGGAAAAACACCCTCATTAATTGTTGTTAATGAGGGTTTGGCTGCTGCAGCCAGCAGCAAATGACTGTAGGCCTGTGTCCGTGCACGCTATAGAGTTAAGAGTGGGAAAGAAAATTTGTCCATGTGTTTGTGTACACACCAAGGTGGAGGTGTGTTTTTAACCTCTACAGGCTCCAGTGATTGTTTGGATACAGGCAGAAGGTGATATATAAAGACATGTAAACTGCCAACCAGACTAATGATTAAACAGCTAGGTTTGTGTAATGGCAGACAGGAATGTTTCACTCACACAAAACACTTCCAATACAACATCTACTCTTATGATCCAACTTTCTAAATTAAAAAAGGACAATGGTGCCTTACGCAAAGTCAACAAATCCATATAGTCATATAGTGTTAAAACACCTGATAATCGGACGCCTGTAACATTAGCAAATACTTCGGACAAATGCAAGACAAAGTGTACCAGCACCCTGAGAGATCTTAAACTGAAGTAACAGTAGTTACAAATCCCTTCATTCACCCCCCCCCCCACCCCCAAGTTTTAGAATCATTCATGTTATATGTTAGAGTCATATGGTGAATGCTTCTGGGGAGAAAAAATAAAAAATAAAATAAACAAACCACAATGGATAACAAATGTACAAAGCGTAATTTCAAGGGCCTAGTTCTACTTTCAAAGTTCTGTTTTTCCATATCATGTGACATGAATTCGAAGATTTAGCATTAGAGCTGTTTCCTTAACAAAAATATATGTAAATTTGACAGGATTAGCAAGAAATGTTTGGTCAGATAATATACACTTTGTCAATCCTGGATTTAGAGTTCCTGCACAATTATGATCAGTGTTCAAAGTAGACGTCGACCAATAGTAGATTTTTAAAAGGCCGATATAATAAGTTTGGAGCCGGAAAAAGATGATAGACGATTAATCGACTGATAACTACAAATGCCAAAATAATAGCAGCAAATAACAATTCCTAGGTCTGTCAAGCCATTAGTATTTTCGAACTAGTGATTGTTTTTCTAGTTGTAAGTTTTGTATTAATTATAATTATGTACCATATACTGACAAATAAAAACTAAATTGTATCATTCTCACCTTACTACTGTACCTTGTGTCAGCTGGCTAGTCTACTGTATATGCTACCATATGCTACCGTTAGATTGCTATGTTTTAGCTTGTTGTTAAGATACCGGATAGGGGATTAGGGTTGCGTCTCATTTCTACTGTCGCTAAAAAAAAAGGAGGACTATTCTTTCTTATCACAAACAATGAAGTTATACTGCATTGCCAAATAAGATTAAAAAATTAGAAAAAATGTAATGTGAGTATTGAGGTCTTGTAATTGAGATACATTAGGAAAAATATTCAGTATCATCAGTGTTCATTAAGCTTTTACAGGCATTCTGTAATAGTCGTGTACATCTGGATCTGGTTGTGGGTCTGACGGTCTTACTATACAGTTAGATATGCTATAGACCTGCATTTACCAACTAACTAAATACTATAAACCATGCTTGCTACTACTAGCAAAATGGATGGAATCCTTTCGGTAAGGCAGCAGTCTTCATTGTAAGACTTCAATATTATGCAATGCAAGGTGATGTATTCTACGTGACCGGTGCAGCCTTCGCAGCTATCGCCCACTATTGGAGCCAAGTTTTGCCATTATCGATAGTTTGCAAAACGTCCTACCAAAACGATTAATTGGTCGACCCCTAGTTTGAAGCAGCCAGTGTGCTTCAATGTTGCAATGTTCCGAATAGTGGCTCTGGTTGGATGATTGTACCAATTATGATAACCTTACTTCAAAAATACAAATACACCCAGTGTTTTATTACCCTTAAAAAGCACCAAACAGCAGCATAATCAGACTATCCTGGTGAGAATAATATTGTGCATGTAAACAGCACACATTATCGGCCTTGAATTCATCACCACCAAAAAGCACACAATCAGTCCATCTCATAACTGCTCTACATTCACACTACATCACCATCCTTTGGAGGTGATGCTATCTCATTTGAGCAGTTAAAGAAATGAAAGGACTTGGCCAAAGAATATAATCTTTATAGTCATACAATTGCAACATTTTATAAAGCCAAGCCATCTCGTTCATCTCTATACTGAAAGATTCCTTCGACAAGTTGAGCATCATCAAACGCACAGTCAAGGGATGGATAGGGCAAGATTAAAAGGTTGCCATGGGAACAGTAGTCAAGACCCTTTGACAATGTCAAATGTTCAATGTGATGATAAAACCTGAGTATTAATACACCTTAATAATACAGATGGTTCTTTGACTACAGACTATTTCAATGAAGTAGTTTAAATATAAGGCATATCCTTTCTTCATTCACATATATCATCATGTGAACAATAACAAACAGACTATAGAGGTAAAACATAATGAACAAACAAGTATACTTTAAATCAACTACTGGTAATAGAAGCACAAAGCAATTAAGCTTTTTACCTCACAGAAGAGTTCAGATCTCCACTGGGAGAAGAACGGGGGTCTTGTCACACATCTGTCAATCGCTGTCTGTCTCCTGAAAGGACAATGAATAATCCAATAATCTCGGTTGTGTTCTTTTTGTTGGACAAAAGAAAGTTTGATAGAAATATACAGAATAAACAAAAGAAGGGTCTCTGGCATTTCTCATTTAATGATGGCATTTCAAGTTCACGTTGATACCTTTGAATGACAAAGTGGAGATATGCACATTATTCTGAGGCACTGTGCCAGTTTGCATTTGTTTGCATTCAATTGTTGCATAGTAACACGCTGCCAAGCAATTTACGGAATTTACCTGGCAGAGTGAGTTAATGCCATGGACAGAGTGACGGCAGTAAACAGGATGAAGGCCTCTCCAAGCCAATGCAGATGGCTCTACTTGACATTAAGCATTCCTGAACACAGCCCGTGTTTATCTGAAGGACGCTCACATTAGCTATCTATCACTGTGAGCTAAGGAAATTACTTTGTAGGAACCCTATCCCGGCGTCTAGAAGAGGAGTGTGCTGCCTCCATCTATCGAAAGACATTTATTTAGGTGATAAGAGGACGTCATTGTGACTTCAGCTGAAGTCAAGAGCAGGTATACGCCATGTAAACAAGATAAATGATTAGCATAATGTACAACATTGATACCGGTATTATAGAATTATCTTGCATGCATAACTCCCAGAACACAAATCAACTTCTCGTATCCCATTCTTAAAAAATGGCAGTAACAATGTCTGAATGTACAAAATGGATATGCACACAGTGTTCCAGTGTGAAGGTTATGTGTGTGGTTCACAGTAGACAGAATCAATGTTTCCTGTGTGCCCACCATCCTACTTGCCTGTCAAGACAGGAGATTAAATAAATAAGAGCAACGTTGTGGTGTGTGAATTCAGTAACTAAGCTGAGGGGATCACATGCGAGCCCACTCTACTGACATGGTGACTGTTTAATGTGGCAGGTCTATGCTCAAAGTCTTAAGACATCAAAGCTTGTCTGGGCTTGGAGGGTGGGAGTGCAGTTCAGACATAAAATCACAAAGGCGGAAGCATTTGTTTTAAGAAGGAATCGCATCTGTATAATCTAATATCTCTTAGTTTAGAGATTAAGAACAGCACTGCTATGATGCAAGTTAATGCCAGAAATCACAACACTAAAAACAGACCATTGTTGTGACAATGACATTGATAAAATACCAGTACAGTTTGCACAGTAAAAGGCATCAGTCAGCTGTTGTAAACCAATTGGTATCAGTCAGCTATTGTAAGTCAATTTCACAAAATACCTCCTCACATTTCACTATCTTACAGTTCTGTGTGTGCTGGAAAAAAAAAATCCAGTATTCCACACAACACAGCCAGCTTTGAGAAGAACCCAGAACTAAGGTTGCATAACCTACCTGTCGAAATGAAAAATCAAGGTATTGAGGAGAGAAAAGCACATATCGGTAAACAAGACGTCAGGCATGATGGGGCATTATCAAGGAAAGATAGGTAAACTGTGGGATCCTAATGCTCAATATGCCTACGTGTGGTAACGTAGCGTGCCAAAATAATAATTTAGCATGGTGAAACAACTAAGGCTGTTAAGGCTACCAAAAAGAATATCCCAATATATTTAGGTTGAATATCGATACATGATATATATTTGTATTTTCTATAAAGTGGGCTAAATCTTTAGGCATATAGAAAAAAAACTGTAAACCCGACGGAAATCTTACTGATTTTTGTAGCGACATTAATTGACATATGAGCTTTCTCTGGTGTCTCCGCCCCTTTGACACTCTGAACGCACTAAGTGCAGGCATGGAGGGAGAGACGAACAAATCGAAAAAAGTCATGAATAAATGCACAATAACTATATAGATATATAAAATTAGACAATATTGTTTAGATTTTTTGAGAAAATTTGGTATATCGCCCAGCCCTAGAAATAACACATTTTTGATCAGTTAAAGCATTTGGAATACCATTTGTGTTTACCTAGGCCTAGCAGCCCCTTACATAGGCGTAGTTGTCAATATGCCATGTGTCTCCATTGCCCATTGTATGCAGTTTTATCTCCTTTTCTCATTCTCCGATACTTTTTTTGGTTAGACAGATTATGAAACATTTTTTGCGCTCCGTCTGTAGCAGTTTGTCAGATAAACAAGAATCACCTCAACTCAAATCTATTAACTTTAAACTTGTATTGTGAAAATGTAGGCAGCCTATCCTACCTAGACAAACTGGATGCAGCCTACAGATCTTTCAATTTCCATGAAGCTATGCGGAAAAACTTTAAACTATGCTATTGATTTGGATGCAAAATCATTTTGATAGGCTTTAGGGTGATATTACTTATTAATTGAATTGGGGTGACATTTGTCATTAATTAGAAATTAAACAAAGAAAAATTAAAGCCCGACTGTATTTTAACAGTAGGATTAACCATTATCACTACTTATTTGTCTAGATATGAAGACATCGTCAATTGAAGCCATATTCCCATTGACGCTCATTCAAAAACAAGCACCTCTTAAACCATCCCTAAATACCATCTCTACGAAACACTTAACATAGCAAGTAGCTGTCAACAGATACGATTCATTGTGTCTGCATTAATCTTTTAAAAGAAAGAACACCAGGCAAGTAAAAGTGGAAAACATGCTGCTGCAGTTAAACTGCATTTCACTGAAACCTTTTGACACGTCAAATTAAAACTTAACAGGGTCTATGTCCAATGGTCAGAACAGTCATCTAAAAAGGAGTAGCTTGAGCCTCCTTCTGTTCTCAGTTCAACATTGGTTGCAATAATTAACTGGATCTCAGCTTTAAACAAAGTACTGTACTCATCTTGCCCCCATCAAGGATTTAGTTCTGGCGACTCTGGTGAATATTATAATACTGTTGATTAAACGTTGCGTGACCCTAATGACAATAACCGTGCCTTCCTCTAAAAAGCCACCCTTCCTTCAAGCAAAGCCCTGCTCATTGTCCTCCGCTGCAGCCCAGAAGGGAGAAGAGTGCCAACCCATCCTGTTTATGACACTTCAATACCTCAGCAAACAATGGCACGGTGAAACCAAATAGAAACCATGCTAGTACAGAGGTCACTGTGGCTACATAGCTGGCCCATCTACACACACAAAAAACACAATACTGTACAGCAATAAAAAGCTTGTGATTCGTTTGTTTTCAGTGAGGTCGGTGCTTGACATTGGTCTGTGCCCGGAAGCTGGAACAGGCCTCGTAGTTAAAGTACATGACCCTAACTTGACATGCAGGATGATTTGAGAAGGGTAGGGACTTGGCAGGTGATTGGACGAACCTGTCAACTGTGCCAGCTGTTAAATCAAACCCTTGCCGAAGCAAGGCAGGAGAAAAGTGAACATACAATTGCCATCAAGAAAGGCCTTTAGTGTTGTTCTTTGCTCTCCAGTTCAGATCAAACTGATTCTATTGCAGCATCTACTTTAGGCTAACCTCTTCAGGAACCACCGTTGACACCTTTGGCTCATTAGTGAGAAATGTATTGAGTGTTGGGGCTTTGAAATCAATCAATCAATCTTTATTTATATAGCACTTTTCATACAAAATCATGTAACACTAGGTGTTTCACACCAAGTCATTAAAAACAATACAAAATCAGTAAAAACAATACAATATATAAAACATAAAGTAATACCAACACTCATGTTACACTCATCATCCCAACCCTCCAATCACAAACAAACATCGGGAGTCCCATTC
>JAODLL010004599.1:0-11035 GCA_026546735.1 Forbesichthys agassizii | reverse complement strand
TTAAGAGCCTAATTAGGCTGATTAAGGGCACCTGTGCCGGACACTTATATAGGTGTGGTACAGCCCACTGTCAGGGTTACTCTCCTGGCACCACACATTCTGTTTGTTTGTTGGTTTTGGCTTCTTAGTTTGGTCAGCATGCAACACGCACCACATATATTCAGTACATACACTTACAAACTTGCACACCTCATTCTGGGTATTCTGATTGTTAGGTATGTGTTTGGTTTGTTCGTTGATTTGGTTTACGGCCCATGAGCCAGGTCGTAACATGGGGGCTCGTTTGGGATTTTTGTTTGGTGATGTTTTGTCTTGATTGGTTAACTGTTGTTCTTTTGTTCTTTTTAGATGGTGGATCCAGTAGCCTAGTTTTCGTGGCTTGTTTTTGGTCAGTTTAGGTGGTTTTGGTAGTTTAGGGGGCAGCTCTGGGTCCGACGGCCTATCACGTGGTTGGCCCAGAGTTTGTCCCAGCCTTATTTTCATTTTGGCTCGATCCCCATCGCTGGTGCCATTTACTTTGTTAGGTTTGGGGAGGGTTATTTTGTTAATCAGTGAACGGGCTAGTTTTTTTTTTTTTTTTAATTTATTATTTATTTAATTTATTGTTAAACATATACTCTACACATTCTACATACTCTCTGTAGTGCACATGTCTGATTAACTTGGCCAGGCTTGTAGTTTGGTTTTTGTATGACTAAGTTTGACCTTAAAAAAATATCTGTAATGAGGTTTGCTCAAATTTGTGACATGGTCACATTGGTTACTGTATAGATTTATTTACACGTCATTAATGTTAGATAGGCTATTCTACAGAAGGCTACAATGTCTCCACGTTTAATATGGATATTTAAGGTATACAGCAAGGGTCAGCACTGGCACGAGCCAGTGCCACCATGGGCACACGGTAGCTTAACCAATGGCACACTGGCAATTTGGAAATGTTCAATTGTTGCAAGCTCATCCTTGCCAGTAATTGTAATTTGTTACTTTCCACCTCTGTGCATATGTTACCATAGTATGCTCTAATTCAATGTGATTTAAGCAGAAGCAAGATCAACTGCTATGTTTTATTAATTAAGTAAGTAAAAGTGAACGGGCTAGTTTGATGTTATGGTTAGATGGTTGGTTGGATTGTTATGGTTAGAGGGTCGGGTTGGCATGGATGGTTTGCATGGTTTGTTGCCCAGCCAGTTACCTTGGTGATTGGTTGGTTGGCCCCTGGGTTGGATGCTGGGTTCCGACGGGCGGCGCTGGGATGGGTTGTAGGGTGGTTGGTTGTAGGGAAAGTTTATGCAGCTGGGTAGCGCATTTTGGTTGCGTTTCTCAGTGGTGCATTTGGGTTTGTGGGTCGGGTGGTGTTGCAGCTGGGTTGTGCGGTTTGGGTTGCACTTCCTAGTGGTGCGTTTTGTCAAGTTGGTCGGTTTGGTTGGGTCTGTCCAGGTTGAAGTCCTGATGGATGGTTTTGGTTGGTTGGCCCTGGTTTTATGTTCACTAGATTTTAACATATTCTTCTTTTGTGCACATCCCTTCTCCTTAAATCGCTCCTTGTATGTGCAAGGCTGCTGTAGAAGGGATGGGTGTTCTGGATGCAAAGGGCTAGAGTATGGTTTTATTGTCTTTGTGTTGTGTGTGTCTGGTTTTCTTTGGACCACCATGTGTGTTAATGGTGTGTTGTAGGCTATCAGGTTTAACCTTGTTTTTAAGGGGGGAGATGTCACGGCCCTGCCGTGGTTCAGCAGGCCTCTGGTCTTCAGTGGCTGGAAAGAGCCTAATTAGGCTGATTAAGGGCACCTGTGCCGGACACTTATATAGGTGTGGTACAGCCCACTGTCAGGGTTACTCTCCTGGCACCACACATTCTGTTTGTTTGTTGGTTTTGGCTTCTTAGTTTGGTCAGCATGCAACACGCACCACATATATTCAGTACATACACTTACAGACTTTCACACCTCATTCTGGGTATTCTGATTGTTAGGTATGTGTTTGGTTTGGTTGATTTGGTTTACGGCCCATGAGCCAGGTCGTAACAACACAAACCCGTATCACTGCATGTGAGGGGAGATACAATAGGCATTATTTGTTAACAAATATTCTTAAAATATTTATTGATTGCTAAAGTTGATAATTTAACTTGTACAATGGGACTGGACCCACTTGATATAAACAAAATACCTCTCATGCTTGACCTTCACAACACTAGGTGGTGCATTGTCAGGTACTGCAATACAAAGGGGACCACATTATTTTTATAAAATGAAAAAAATAAAATAATAAATAAATGCTGCAGTGAGAACAAACGCAAATAACGTGGTCTTCCTTTCAGGTAATACACCAGACAGAATCTAATAATGCATTTTAGACTATTGTATTGTACATTTGCCAATGTAACATGATTGTTTTGGAATGTTGTGGAATTTGTGGATTATATGGTGGATAGAGTACAGTATGGTACCCACTAGCTACCTCAATTTGTAAATACTGGTATGTTGTTCTGACAAAAGCTGCTATGTAGAATTAGTCATGTAGACAAAAGCGTGCAAACAGTCTTGACTGTTAGCTTTGACCTTAGTATGACTGGCCCCAAATATTCAGGTATTTGTTTGTTGGGTATGCATTTGATTTATTGGGTTTGAGTATTCTTTTTTTCACATTATGTATGCATGTTTTTCCATTAATCCCTACTGTCCATATAAACCCACATGTTGAAATGTAATTGACTGCCCTACACTGTCATCAACACAATTGGCTCCGTTTGTAAGAAGATAGCTAGGCTATTCATTCAACACACTCTTATTGGCTAATATGCTATTTGACTGCTCTGACTGGCTCAATTGTGTCAAAGTGGCCATTTTGAGCACATGGCTATGTTTACATGTGTGATCACTGAAACTAGGAATCAAATATTACTTCTGTTATACTTCTTAATTATATTTGTGTGTTTTTTTTAATTTATTTTTATAAAGGGTATTTGAATACTCGTTTGGAAATAACATCAAGTATTTGAAATCTGTAAAATGGTATTCAGGACAGCCCTAGACCTTAGGTTACCGGTATGAGTTTTGTTTAATGTAGTACTGTCGTACTGTACAAGCAGTATTGTTTATTTCATTCAAATAAATAAGCATAACATAAGCATATACGTTAAGTTACTGTACACAAACATGCTACTGTGCAGTCAGTAGCCTACATTAGCTTGTTACTTAGTCTGCCACAAGTTAACGCAGACCATGTTACTTTGTATCATGTAGCTGTAGCGGAGCTATTTATTTGTAGGCTATATTTGTTCAGCCAGTAAAATTTGTCTAGACAGTCTATTTCAATTATAGTTAACAACTTGATCAGATAGTAGTGCAGACTACGTGGTTCCATTGTCTGAACGGTGTCACCTCAACGTGCTGTGTCGGATTAAGTTAGCCTGCAGCAGAGACGCTCAGATTTTGTGGTATTGATGTGCCGAACTGGTGCCGACACGCCCCCCCAAATGAAGCTTTGTCTATTCGATAGTGATTACTACTGAAGCCTAAACTAAAAAAATAGCATTTGTGCCAGCCTTAATCTGGTGAGGTGACGAGAATGCTAAATAGCTATATGCTAACGGACACGTAGTTTGCCACGTTGTGTGTATTGTGTGCTAGGAGAGGAATTGATGGTGTGAATGGACAAAAGAAGAGTTTGTGAATGTTTATAATCACTGTATATGAATGTTGTTAGTATAAAATATTATACACAGCATTAGTACTTCCAGTAGAAGAATTACTGGAGCATGTTTAAATATAATGTTACATTCTTTTTCATAAAGTTAAACAACACTGCTGACAGCAGAAGAAAAATGCTGCAACAAACGCAAAATAACGTGGTCCTCCTTTTTAATGAATATTCTGCGGGGTTGCAGATACCCCACCTGATGCCATTGTCAGGGTGGCAACACTTGTGACCCCTCCAAAACAATCCCACGGCTCTGTGGGTCCAGGTCCTCATGTTGACAGAGGATCTTTGAAAGCTTCATAATGATCTGACGAGGGAACATGAAGAGAGATGTATAGGTCAACAATCGTGTACGAGTGAAGTAATGAACAAAGGGACTCAACTCTCAGTCAATATTTCAAAATCTCTTCTGGCTATATCTTCCCCTCAATCCCCCACCATAAAGCCTCCTCACCAACCTGCACTAGCTTGATGGAACAAGTACTTAGCCTGGTCTTAAATACATATAGCTGATTTTCTCTTTTGAACTTACCTGACCTTTTCCTTCCTCATAAACAGCAACCTGATCGCACGTCAAGCTCATCCTCTTGATACACAAATAAAACCAGCAGTAAAAGCTTCCATAGCCTCTTACAGGGTATGTATGTGTCCAGTTTTCTTTGTTTCTTTAAGCAAGTACTGTATATGATAGAATACAGTACTATACTATCTATAGAAAAGGGTTTGTTGACATAATTAATGTTAATAAAGCCTACAACACACTGCCTTTAAACGCAACCATGTACAGAGCATCTGTTATCTTGATTACCACAATTTGTACACACACAGGATTCCTTTCACAGTTACATCATTATTAGAGACAGACAGGGTATATTTTTGTCTGGCCTCTGTGACAGAAAGACAACCTGACAGCCTTATGCTGCAGACGTATGGTGCCGATTACGTGCTGTTTCCTGTGCAATCTGCCTGATAGGGTTAGTTTATATTGATTACATGCTTGCGTCAAATGGTGATCGCACATCAAACCAGTAGCTGACTAGCTGCCAGCACGGCCTACCTCAAAATATATGATCAAACCCTGGGTAATCTCCTTCAAGTTGCGGTTAACAAATCAAAACTGAACATTCACCCACAGTACATTATCTGTTGGTCATAAGCTTACTCCTGTTTAGAGTGGTGAGGGGCTGGATACTGTTCCAGCTTACTTTAGGTGTCTATCAAGAAAGCAAACTGGTTTTGATGCCAATTCTTTAGCGCCATTACACCCACCACTCATCACTAGGGGCATAGGGGTCATTTTTAAGTCTTCAGCTAGCCTAATTGACATGTTGAGAAGGATACAGTACATGTACTTGAAAGAATTCACAGGGAGCCTGAAGTCAAAAAATAATGAGGCATATATGAGCATACAACCACATTGTGTACTGTTCATGTGCAGTTTATTTTTTGTTAACAAAGACAATGCCTTTCATCTCACGCAGTGCGCAGACATTATGTCAGAATTTGTATGGATTTTGCATGGTTTATTTGTGAAACTATATTTGTGTTTTGTATAAATACGTTTCGTAGGCGATAATTGAATGTCTCGTTTTTACCACCCCTTCTCTAAAGAGGTTGAAGGGCATGGCAGCACACCACTGGTTTACATACTGTAACATAATGACAATGGAGCATCATCATTTTAAGGTTAAGAGCTTATTTTATCACTCCCACAATTAATAAGCTGCAATAATCATAAAGCATTTGCTTGAAATGATTGATTTGCTCTATTCAGCCATATCAACATTGCAATTGTGATCATGTTAACTATAGCATGCAATGTGGCTCAAATGACATATGTTTGAGTAAAGATGTCCTGGTTCCGTTATACAGGTCTAATCATTTGAATGCATCAGTTTCAAATTAAATCATTTGTTGGTTTGCTCTCATGATTTCAAATGCTGACCATAAGCTGTCAAAGAAGGCACATGTAAACATTATTTTGTTTGTTTTACCTGCCACTATTTTTCACATGGCAAGAATATTTGTTATAGATTATTTTCAACCAGAGGAACAATTACTAAAGTCTTTAAGTTTGTGTCATTGTAAGAAGATGATGAATTAACTGACCAGTTGACAGCCTGTGCCCAGGTCAGTCAATAAATCAATACGTCACTCTCGGGATAAAAAGATGCATCTGTCTTCTTGTGACAGTTGATTTATTTACCGACCATTGACTAGTTTATCCATTAAGATCATATGTTGACATGGTTTGAAGAGCAGAGAGCAGCCTGCAAACAACGACCTGTTGAGAAAAGGTGAATGTGTCTGCACAATTAACTACTGCGGGTTTAGAGAATGTGAAACATGTTGAATGCTAGACCCAATGGACGGTGTATTTTGTCAGCCAGGTGGGCTGTTAAAAACTGCCGAGTGTACAGCTGCTCTCCACCCACATTGGGTGAATAGGACTATGTAAACACCTAGTATAACCATGTCCTGCTGTTGCCTTCTCTATACTTGTAGGGCCTATGCACTGTGTTTTATCTTACCACTAGGAGGTCTGCTAAATTGCTATCTCTACCCAGCTAAGAGTTCCCTCTTAAATCGTATACAGTATTTTCAAAGCACTGCGAGAAGATCTTGCAGGCACAGGCAATTGTACAGAGATTGCAGAAAATAAGGAAGAACCATGTGCCATAGATACAATATTCTACCATCAGTATTTTATTGTGTTCATGACAGTTATTAACTGCTACTGCAATAGCTTCTGTTGACTTTGTCAAGCTGTCAATAATCAAGCTTGCCTCGACTTGGCTCATAAGTGTTGTCGTAAAACGTGAAGAGATTGCGAGATGTCCAAAGCTCAAATAGACAGTTCAAACAAAGTGGTGTGCTAATCATCAATCAATCAATAATCAATAATTAATAATATCCATGCAATTGAGGATAACAACTATTTTATATGCAAATATATAGTGCAGTAATTGCATCACAGCACAGAATGAAATCACAGTCCATGTGTGATGTAATCCCACCACCTGTGTTCTTAGCCGGCCAGGTGTGCATGTTAGTGCATATGTGTGTGTGTGTTTGTGTATGTGTGTGCGCACGTGCGGGTGCGTGTGTGTGTTTGAGACTCATACATTTTTTGTTTTGGTTTAAGATGCTGGTGCTTAGTGTGATATACAAAAAGTAATGTATTGACTATTCAAATCTTTTAAAAATATTCCAAATATAAGATGGATCATTTTGTGACTGTGTTTTGGTCTTAATGTTGCTTACTAGTGGTGTGCAGAGTGCCCACTATTTGTATTCGTATTTGTATTTGTTTTGTCAGCAAATTATTTGTATTATTATTTGTATTTGTAAAAAAATTTAAATTGCTGTAACTATTCTAGAAAATAGGGAAAAGTTTGTGACAACATGTTTATCTGCTGTTAAAAACTACAGTACCATACGCAGGAGCGCCATGTAGCTACAGCTGTATTTGTGTGTATGTGTGTATGTACAAGCATAGTTTACTATATGTAATAAGTAATAAGTAATGTATGTCTTTGTGTTTGCCGTTTATAGTTATATGTAGGTCTATGACTATGTTCTATGACAAGCATATTAGCCTATAATCATGTCGACATGATATTCTAATATGTTTCTGTTTGTTTGTCTAATATTAATGTTAATATATAGAAAGTAGACTGGCAATCTGTTTTTAGCAGACTTCATTTGTTTTGTCATGTAAAGTGGCCAAAAGGTAACTAGGCCTAGTCATTAGGCAAGGCAACGGAGCTAACAAAAAAGGAGATTAGTGCTATTAAAAATATCCCAATCCTAGTCAAGAGTAGATTCAATTAAACTGATACTATCTATCTATGTTGACCCATGCGCCAACAAGTGTATGTATACTGTATGTACTCCACCTACATAGGTTAAAGCTAATGCAGTAGAGTCCAGTGAGTTTTATAGGCCCTATGTTAGGCTACCGTAGTCTGACTAATAACTGCTAATTATCTTTTGTTCGTGGGACATCAGGCGTTGGTAAGGAAAATGAGGAAATCTGATATTCTGTTTTTTATTATGGACACGTGATCGGAAAGGTTATACCGAATTTGTTCTGACTCCAACTCTATTCCTTTTTGGAAAAGGTAGGATGTGCTTTTAGCTCTAAAATGCATTGTGAATTATGCATTTCACTAAAAACTAAATTAAGACTGAAACACCCATTATATGAGTGTGAGTGTGAGTTATATACATTATATTTACTCTTATGTTTTCTGTATGTGGCCAATGGTGTGCAAAATTGCTACATCATTCTCTACATCTGCATTAGTCCTATATTGTTGGAGTTTGAACATACATTATACTTTATAAAAGGAAAACCAGTTATTTGTGATCATGATCATAGTTACTATGGTAACCAGATACAGTACAGTATATTATTCTCTTTCAGGATATGTAATTCTCTTGCTGGATTTATAAACATTACTTGGCAATCCAGTGGAGTGAATCTCATAGACAGCTTTCTGTCCTCCACCCTGACAACATACAGATAATGGCCATTTACGATTCACTATCACATTGGACTGTGCTTGGTTATATTATTAATTAAGCAGTATATTGTACAACAATGACCAGATATGGTAAGTTTCTTTTTCTTATATAAACATATTTTAGGACAGTGGAAGAGAGGTGAGTCACAGGTCAGAAGATGTGCGTCTCTATTATTTTAGTGTATGGTACATGCCTGATTGTCCCTGAGGGTAACTCAGGTCATTTTGAGCTGTCATGACCGTCCAGTGGTAATGACGAATGTTCCATTTTGCTCCTTGGTGCTTTAGACATTTGACCTGACAGATGTGATTGTAAGCTGCTGCTAAAATGATCCAATTTTAATCAAGCTTCCTCTATCACTATAGCATTCTTCTACTGAGGGGATTGGGATATTTGAGACCACCTTCAATCTTTGTCCTGTCCTTGTCTCTTTGGTCCTGATGCCTGTTTCCATGGAGATATTCCATGTCATGTACTGGAATGTGTCGCTTCCTTGGGGCTGTATGACCTGCGTGTTCACAGCATTTCTGATCTCACAGAAGAGGAAATGCTTGCGTTTAGTTGATATTATCAAGCACTGTGTTGATGTCATTGAAGTCAAGGCTTTCCTGAAATAGATTTTCCGCTTTATCTCTCACTGCTGAATGCATCTGTCCTTCCCAGCAGTTCCCAGTTAGAGCGTCTGACCTGGTTACAGCGCTAAATCGGTACACTTTATGTCCAATGCAATAATGATTATTCATGATTCACGTAGTCTATAGAAATAATCTTGGTTGAGTTTGTCAGGAGTTGTTATTTATAATGTGTTATTTTTACAAATGTAACTCTCGTGTTTAACTTTGCAGATAATTAGACTTATCTTCCCCAAACCATTAGGAAGCTCTGACTGGGGTATTCCGAGGTGTTCCCAGGCCAGTGTGGAGATATACTCTCCAAGGCCTCCTCCCAGGTGGATGTTTATTACCACCCTCTGACTGGGCATTGTGCAGTGGGTGTAGGTATGTATATTGATATACAATTTCAGAAAATCAAATGACAACTATGGTTGTGGAGAGATCAACCTTATCATATACTTGATTGAGACTGCTTAATTTATGCAGGGACCGCTTTAACAGCACACTCTGCACATGCTGCACATTCATATCGCAATCATTCTATTCTCTTCATTTACTCATTTTATGCATGTCTCGTTTCATTGTTAGTGTAGTTATGCTGCAAGGCTCAGCGTCTATAATTATTGTCAAGCTCAACATATACTAATGCATTTGAATAAACAAAATGTCTGCTTGATGACAATACTTCATTATTTTTATTCACTTCTTAAAGAGAACACGTGGTAATATTTAAAACTCACAAAGTGAAACATTTCTTGAAAACAAGAAAAGATAGCAATGCATAATGTAATCCAGACAGAATATGCACAAACTCTATAGAATGTGATGAGGGAAAGATGGTTAAAAGTGACAACTCCAGGGAGGATACTCTAAGAATTAGGATATTTTCATTGCTGAGAACTTTCAAATTGGATAGTAGAAGGAAACTCATTCTCAAGATCCACACGTCAAAACACAGACACAAATGACAAAACGAGCAATACCCCGTGGCTAAATAAATCTGCAATTCAATGTCTATGCTTCCTTTTATTTTTATTCTTTTTCTGGCTTTGGCAGGTGTGCCTGGAAAATTGATTTATTGCAGGCAAATACAGTAGAAATATTTAATTGAATGAAATTAATAATATAATGGAAAGTATTTCCACACAATTGTCTTTCTTACAGAATTAAGGAATTATGTTGATCTAACTTGATATATTAGTGTTTGTTAAAATGTCTTTAAATCATTAGTTAAACTTAATAGGTTGATTGATGCAACTTAATTTAAATTTGTTTATACCTGAATAACTTAGTTTGGTTTTATTTAATTTAGTAATGTTAGTTCAATGTTTCATTTAAATATTACATACACCTTTAAAACAAACTAAAAATAAACACAATTCTTTGAGTAGGAAACATATTGTATACTGCCCAACATTTAACAAAATTTAACTTGTTTTCAACAGTTTACAAAGGAGCATACATCTTGGCCACACACATCTTTGTCACGGTGCCCACATATAAACTTCGAATATATATCTCCTGAGAAAGCACATTTTCTACAATCCAAAAAACAAATATTAACCAAAATAGTAACCGATAGCAACCAACTTTTAATAAACCTACAAATAAACCTAGAATTTATTACACTACCTAAATGTTTATGTCCTAATTTTCCCTAACCCCTTGCGTACCCAACCCAAGTTTATTTTACTTTTTAAATATGTTTGTTGTAAAGTGAAGTTGAACCAATGGTTTTAATTAGATATGTTTATGTACAATGAAACATATAGATTAAAATTAACAGTAGTTGTTTTCTTTGGATGTACTAAGGGCGTTTGTTCATTACGGATATGTGGTTTCATTTACTGACTCATTGTCATGGCTTGATGGCCCTGCCATGCTTCCTGGGGTTTTCCTTCACTCCCTTGACTTGTCATTACAAACACCTGGTGCCCATTCCCCTAATTAGAGAGAGTATATGTATCCGTGTGTTTCTCCCTGTCTCTGTCGTTTATTGTTTGCTGTTCTGGTGAGTGCAAGCTATCTTTTGATAATTAAATTCATTGTTAAACCCAACCTGCACTTGGTTTCTGCCGCCTCATCCACTCATTTCGCGACAGAATAAATGACCTACAAGAAACCAGCGGTTGCGTTCCTTTTATTGTTTTTGTTTGCGCTAAGGAGGTGTTGTAGCCATGGTCACC
>JAODLL010004598.1:0-11036 GCA_026546735.1 Forbesichthys agassizii | reverse complement strand
TCCAGACAACACAGCTCTCAGGATCATAGGGACACACAAACCTCTCCACCACGATAAGGTGATGGTTCCCGAAGAGGTATAGGCTATAATAACGCAGCGCAAAATTGTATCGTTGTTTATGCCTATTGAGTGCCAATTAAAGTAACGCTCATGTTTTTAAGTGTCCAACGTAGTACACAGCCAGCTAACAGAAGGTGCTATTGATAGTAAGTATATGAGGAAAAGAGAGGATCCTCATAAACTTTAGGTTCTAACATGGAGTGCATAAACCAAATATAGCCTGTCTAACTGATTATCTTAAGACTGCTATTGCTGTTTTTTTGCTTGCAAGCAGTGATTGTTCACCATTGCAAGGTATGGATGTTTATTTAGAAAATGGTCAACTGTGTAATACTACATATGTGTATTAACATATTGCCGCTGCCGCCACTATTTCCGGTGCGACAAACACAGAGGTGTGAAAAGGGTCTATTCTAGCTTTAGTGTACATTCTTAAATAAATAGAAAATGATCAAATGCCATTTGGATTTTTTTTTTACGTGAGACACCAATACATTAAAGTTAAAACTTCTGCAATGATTGTGTAATTTTCCTTTATCATAAAAGTCATGGTCCATAAAAGTAAAGTTTTTGAGGGAGATGATGGTAATTTCATAGTATGTAATACATTTGCAGAGGACACATGAAAATAAATATTCAAATGTTGCAACACGCGATGAACACATCAAATGTTTAGCATGTCCGATTATCTAGCTATAAAAACATACAAACATAATAAGTGATATAAAACCCTTTTGAATTAAAGATGATGCTGTTTTGCATATTAGTCTGGGAACTCTCAATAGAAGTGGTTTGTTAGCTAGGGCAGGGGTTCCCAAACTTGTTTTGTGCCAAGACCCACCTAGAGAGGACTCATCTATTTAGAGACCCAACAAACACCAAGTTCAAAAGCTTATCCATTTTAGCTAATGCTATACCTGTGTGCTCCAAATATTTTTGAGCAGAATCTATGGTGTACACGCGGTTAAATAGGATTTCATTCAATCAGGAACAAATAGGCTATTTTTCCAAACTTACTCACGAAGAATGAGTTGAACAACACGATTGTAAAGCGTGGAAGCCTTTCATTGTTATTCTTCATTCATTCAATTTCCGCGATCCACTCACTCCCACTCAGTGACCCACCTGTAGATCCCGACCCACAGTTTGAAAACCGCTAAGCTAGGTGATGCCAATAAGTGTCAATCAAATGACGGCCTTCAACTAATCATAATTTACAATGCAGTGCTGGTGACAGAAGCCAGAAACACTAGCATTAGATTACTGCAAACAAGACCATTCAACATCTACAAACTGTTGTAGAGGTTAAAGCAACAAAGTCTCCACTCCTATTCATAGCAATGCTGTAGAAAAAGAGCGTTATGACACTGAAGATGTGTGAAAGGACAAATGAAAAACTGGGAGACCAGAAAGACAGATGTCTCATTAAACCCAGCACATGACGTTAGAGAACATGGACCGAGGATGACATCGAGACTTTGGAAAGACAATAAATATTTGGCATGTGTTATCTCCGCCTAGGAGTTTGCAGCATTTGATAAATGATCCCCTCAACACTTGTACACAAGTCAAATAACTGTGGAAAAGGTTTGGTGGGGGATTTTCCGTGTTCGTACCTGTACATGTAAGAGGCAGTGATTACTTCTTAACAGAGATGTGGCCCTTCGAGACTGCATCTGGGATTTATATGGTTAAACGTGAATTAGAGCCTTACTTGGCATCCACAATGTTGTAGAGCTTCTTCAGGAAGTCTGTGTTAAGGTGGTTGTGCTCTCCGGTCAGCGTGTGAAAGTACACCATGACGTACTCCTTCACCGTTATGTTATCCATCACATGGATGAAGTATAGCAAAGCCTGCACGCACACGCACGCACACACAAAGCCCAAACATGTCATATCATTACACGCAACAATAGTTACAGTATGTATAGATACACATATAGAGAAAGGGGCTATCTGGCCAGTTTAGATTCCAATGCAAAAATTACCTGCTATTGCAAGAACCCATTAGAATGGCCTATATTTCAGCATCAATGTGTAGAGTGAAAAAATGATTGTGAGACAATCAGATGAGATCACATTTGATGGTTCATTAATGCTGAAATCTAGAGGAATCAAGGAAATTCCAGGGTTCAAACGTTTCCTTGCAACTGTAAGCAGTTTTTAGTCTGTCACTTGGTGAGTGGTAACATGA
Source organism: Forbesichthys agassizii (assembly GCA_026546735.1). NCBI lineage: Eukaryota > Metazoa > Chordata > Actinopteri > Percopsiformes > Amblyopsidae > Forbesichthys > Forbesichthys agassizii. The sequence goes on along the minus strand of JAODLL010004598.1, from coordinate 8,782 downwards.
TGTGCCATTTGGTTTTGTTACACACATCCATTTGGGAAGCTGTTAATTGAAAATGTTTAGAGAGGGGGTGGGCACTTCCATATAATACTTAGGTTACTGGATGTACGTCACACCTAAACAACACTAACTGGTCAGAACCACTGTGGCTCGGACTGAAGCACAGCTCTATCCAGGTTGTCCAGTCAGACGCTCATTGTGAGATCCGGACGGTCCGGGTGATATCACAAGGCTAAGTGAGCAACACAGCACAATACTAGCTGTATGAATAGAAGTCTATGGGAAAAAACACTCACTCACTCATTATTGATTGATTGATTTAAACCCAGATGTTACCTTTTCCAGGTCAATGAGGGTTACAGGGATATTCCTTCCAACCACCACCATCACTGTCCTGCCACACATGTCCACGCCTATCGAGAAACACACACACACACGCACAGAAACACAGTGAAAAAGCTTTATTTGGTCACCAAAAGAAATCCTGCTTTCCAGGAGTAAAATAATACAGAATGACATCGATGCTTGAGCAAAATAGCTCATAGAATACCACAAAGAATAACTCTTTATTACCCACTAATAGAAAGCCAAACCTGTACAACACTGCCTCCCAGTGGTTATGTGAGTTAATAACACCTACATATAAAACAATGCAGGATAGGAAATAGAAAAAGGTATATGAAAGATATTTAATTACAGTAAATACAATTAAAGGTATTTTATTTGTACATTTCTGAAATATGTCTGTCATTTGTATTTATTTAACAGGAAGGCTAGTTCAGTGACACCCCCCTCCAAAGGGGTTCAATGGGGATTTGGCAGGATCAAACAGCAGTTTGTGGGAAAGAGTTCAGGCTAACTTTCTTCTTACAGTCTTACCTGTTTGATATAAAGCCTTGAGCGCTGCTATGTCAGATAAGTCCTCAGCCCTTGCACGACACAACCAGCGGTTATAACTACAAGACACACACAGCAGATTAGAATTATTTACCATGAGCATGTATGTAATGTCATGGCAGGTTATAATTGGCTACGGTACAGTTAAATCTCACTTTCAAATATCTTTGTATTACATGCAGAGGTGGGTAGTAACGAGTATCACTTATTCCGTTACATTTACTTGAGTGACATTTTGAAGACATTATACTAGTTTAATGCAACTTTTTATTTTTGCTCAAGTATATTTATGAATATTTTCTTTTACTCTGCTACATTTGGCTATATTCTAGTCGTTACTCGCTACGTCAATCGGACCATTTCATAGCTACTTAACATAAACAATGCGACCAATCTTGCAACTGTTCTTCCAGTATTCAAAGTAAATGACTGGGGCTGACTGGCACCGCTGGAAAGAGCGGTTCACAGCGTGTCAAGCAACGTAACCATAGAAACTCGCTACAACTAAACTGAGGCCAGCGAAGTCCTCTTGCCTGACCCACACACACAGACACAAACACTACTAACTGCCTGAGCACTGCGCAAGAGGAGAGAGACAGATCCCAGGCGTGGACTGAGATTAATTACTCAAATAATTACATTTGATTACTTTTACTTTTACTTGAGTACAGTTTTTGGCTACTCTACCCACTTCTGGTAACTGAAATTGCAGTTGGAAAGGATTTCAAATTGAAAGAAGATGTGTGCCCTGTTGGATCACACTGCACACACACACACAACACTGTGGCCCTCACTTCCTCTGGTGCTGTTTGTGCACAGTGGCCTCTGACATCTGGCCCTGCAGGATCAGTTTGCGTTGCTTGTCCACATCTCCCTCCATGCGCGCAAAGGCATGATTCCCCACTTGGCCCAGGTCCAGCTCCAGACTGTCATCCTCTGAATCATCTACATGCACATGCACACACACACACACACACCCCCACCCACACACACACACAGAGCAAGTTTGCCTTAGGGTATATGGTCTTAATATATATTATATATCTTTTAAATGGATCTTATTGTAGATAATATAAACATTCACACACAAACGTAGTTTGTTTGCATATTAAGGAACCAGGAAAAAGGCACCACATTTTTTGTGTATCTGTTGTCCTTGGTTTCCATTCCCATCTGGCATGTTTGGTTTGGATACTATCTCAAAGGCAGAGCCTTTCTGGTTAAACCATGAGCCTGGGAGACTTCATACTATATGAAGGCAAATGAGCTAAGACGTTCTACAAAACATCCACCAAATAAACAAACACTGAAATCTGGTCATATCAATAAAATGTATAGTAACAAAAACAATAAAGGGAACTAAAGAACTATAAGCAACTGTAAAAATAAAGTACCAGTGCACACTGCTGTCGAGTTAATGCAAAAGTATTGGTACAGTGACCAGGGCAAGGTAATAACACAATTAATTATTTTATCCAGGAGTTGGAAGAGGGAAAGTACCTCAGTGAGACCCAACTTTAACTCCCCCATGCCTGCTAAGTGAAGGACATTAATCTTGTGTAGCTCCTCTCTCGGCCATGAGAACACCTGCACTGTGTTGGCCATTTCAGACAGGGAGTCCTCAGACACAAAGAAACTCCCAGAATACATCAAGGCCCTTCAATAAGCTATTGTGCTACGGACTTGTGCATTCATGGACTTATGTAACAGAATGCATATTTGTGTGCGTGTATAAAAAATATGATATTTGTATCTGTTTAATAGTAATAATTTGCATAAAGCTGGAAAATCTTATTATAAAATAAAACACTAGAAAAAGTAGAATAAAACATTTAGGTAAAAATTTGAACAGGTATTATGCGAATACTCAAATAATGAATTGCAATTATTTACAGAAAGCATAGATTATTCGCAATTACATTTTAATTGTGTCTGGCAGCCATAATATATACAGTGGATATTAAAAGTCTACACACCCCTGTTAAAATGTCTGGTTTTTGTGATGTAAAAGAATGAGACAAAGATAAATCATGTCAGAACTTTTTCCACCTATAATGTGAACAATTGAATTGAAAAACCTTCAAGGGGGTTTGCCCTCTGATGCATTGGAAGCTCTCTGCAGACTATGGCTTTTGCTCTGAGATGCGACTAAGAAAATGTCAATAACATCGAACTGGAACAGCTGAACTTTATGTGTGATTAATCAGTCACTTTTAATTATGGCAGGTGTGTAATGACTTCTATTTAACATGAGTTTGAATGTGATTGGTTATTTCTGAACATAGCCACATCCCCAGTTATAAGCAACCAGGTAATTGTAAGGTTTTTAAATTAAATGTTTCCCACTCTATGATTTCAGTTTGTTTTTCAATTGAATATTATATAATATTAAAATATTATTAATTAATTATTTATTATTAATATTAAAAGGTTACAAAAAAAATGTCGGACATTATTTATCTTGTCTCATTCTTTTACATCACAAAAACCTGGCAAAAACAGGAGTGTGTAGACTTTTTCTATCCACTGTGTATGTATGTATGTATGTATGTGTGTGTGTGTATGTATGTATGTATGTATGTATGTATGAAATCACATTTTAATAAGTATAAGCTACTTTTTACTTGAAGGTCACTTCATAAATATATTACTTGACAAAATACTTGATTACATGAATACTTAACAGTATTGCTTACAGTATTTTTAGGATAATTCATTGCCTTCCACCTCTGGCCATTGGCACGAGATAAGGAGCCAGTCAGATGTTCTACTGACTCAGGGTCAGGGTTATTTTCCCATGCTCATCTACATAGTGACTGGCTAACTGACAAACTTGCAGACTGGCCGTATGACAAACTGACTAGATGGGTGACAAGCTAACAGGTTGGCTGTCTTAGGAGGGACACACTCTTCTTAGTCTCTGTGGACAACACAAAGCTCAATGTGTTACACCACCATGAGCTTTACATAAAACCTCCCAAACACTTGACTCTAAAGTACATCGAGTAAACAACAAACTGTGTTTTCTGAGAGTGTGTAGTGGCATAGTATTTCAAGACTTGTTATGTAGTGTCTTGGACTGTTCTGTAACTGTCTGCAAAAGTCCATAGCTTCATTCTAAATGTAAAGTCAGAAAATAAAATACAAACTACAATATAGGAGGATGATGGAAATGAATTATGATTAATGTTGGTAAACTTTATGAAGCCCTGTACCAAAATGTGTCAGCAGGCATAGGGGTGGGTCAGTGTGCGAATGGAGAGATGGGAGGAGGGGCTTGTCTTCACACCAAAACAACATTTGTGTAATGGTGTTTCAGCCACATATCATTCCAGAAAGACATCCTTTCACATGAGCGTGCACCCAGCATTTGTATCCTGTCAATCTACCTTCCAGGGTGCCAGGCTTCTCAGCGATGCGGATCTGTCTCTCTGGGACGACCGGTTCACCCTCCGAGTTACCGATGTCGGCCGGAATGAGGGGCAGGCAGGTCCTTTCTTCGTCTTCTGACCGAGGAAAGTACAGAGGCAGCAACTTCCTGTACACCGGCTGGGAAGACAACACAACCTCCATGAAGTTGGAGTTGGATATGAATCAGAATTCCAGCAGTTCTATTCGTTTGTGCACGCAAACTAAAACATTGTGCTCAAACTGTTTTAGAGAATTTAAACATTAGGACTTTTGCAATGGTGTGATGTCCTCAGCATCCCCAATTAATGTTAATCTAATATTTTACTAATTGCATTCGTTTGTGCATCATCTATGCATGCTTCATTAATTTAAGGTTTATTGAAGTGTACTTGATGTAAACAGATGAATTCATTGTCCTCCCAATTGTCTCTCGCTAGAATGGGCTGAATTGCTCATATAGGCTTAACATGTAAATTTAAACTTGTTACTTCTCTAAAATGATTTGCGCACAAAACTTTTACTGCACAAACTAATCAAAATACTTAATTTGCATTCTTGTCATATAGGGTGCCAACTTCACTTATAAAATAGTAGCAGTGAGAATTTTTAATTTTAAAGTAATAAGATATATATAATGTATTGTCTAATAAGGAAATATGGTGGTTTTTGTCTACCTGTAGTTTATATGAGGCTCAGTTGATTCCCTGCATAAAATACAGGCTTGTGAACCCCTGTGTAACCTGTGTTCCATACATCAATACATGGCTAAAGCCTTCATTAGGGTGCTAATACTGTAGGCTACTTCACTAGACAGCGCAGGCTGAAAGATCAAAGGCCTCACCTCTTCTGTCTCCGACACAGAAAACACCACTGCCTCGATGCTATTCCCATGGTTCTCTAAGAACCTACGCACTGTTCCTGCAAACACACATATTGTTAAGATACTTTATGAAATTTATATGCATAGTAAATCAAATTAGTTTTTTCAGATGTTCTGAAACAGCCATAAAAGATGATAGCGTGTCTCAATGTATTATTGTTAACTATACAATATTACCAGCGCCAAGCGGAACTGGGTAATGTTTTCTGGGAGAATAATCCTCCCGAGTGTTTGTGCATGTGACTACAATGAAAAGCATTTTCTCCCCCACCAGCGACAGAGGCAATTCCCCAAGCGATTAAAACAATCTTGCCTCATGTCCCAAGTGCAGTATCATTAGGTTGCTGTTGTAGGACACCAACCCTCAAATATACCTTCTTATAAGATGGCCTGAATATATCTGATTGACGCAGCAAATGTGGCTGTAAATTCCAAAGTATTACCTGGGAGCTTTAGTGGAAGCTGCTGGTGAGTGCTCAGGGTTTAAACAATGTGAGGTTATGTAAACTGTGTGTGCGTGCGTGTGTGCGTGCGCTTGTGCCTTACTGAAAGTGATGTGTGTAGCGTCTTCTAGTGGGTAGGCTCTTTTGGTTGTGGTCACCACACACAAGCCTACAGATGTCATGGACTGCTCTCTGGAACAGGCGACGCCGCAGGTCAGTTCACATCACATGAACGTCCCACATTAACACAAATGTTTAGGGCGGCATTGTGGTCACCATGGTCTCTCTGCAATCTCTCCCTCTCATACATATACACAGGTGTGTGTGTGTGTGTGTGTGCTGGTCTATCTTGGGAACATTGTTTTAATGAGGTGAGCAAAAACATAAGCCTTTTGTTCCACATTCATATTCATTCATATAGTGTACAGCAGAATCGTTAGAACATTAATCCAACAACATGAGTAGTGAGCTCACATCTGAGAGGACTGATTCAACACAAGCAAACTGCCTACAGAAAAGCTCTAATGTTGTGCATGTGCAGCTAACTGCAAAAGAAAGCCCACAGAACACAACCTCATCCACCAACACACACACATACACCCGTAAACCCACACTTTATCCCGATGTTATAGTATTGTATACTGTAAGTGTTTGGAAGTTTTTCATGCAGGTGTAAATGTATGTATTTGCATGTTCCCCTCTCATTATTTTCCACGTTAACATTGAACCGCTCCGCAAATTGCATATTCATTAAGACAAACCCAGCAATTTAACAAAACGTGCTGCTACCTTTGCACTTTTGAAAGACTGTGCACACCGTTCAGCTCACGTGTTATTTGCAAGTGATATCAAGTTTGCACACAGGTGTACTCACACAAACCTTTAATAGTAAATCTGAATCTGGCCATAAATGTATTTGCCCAGGTGATACAGTTTACATTCACATCTACCAGATTCATTTTCTAGCACGCTTACATCCCATTTTCCTTTTGAACTGTTACACCCCCCTCTGCCCCCACAGATGCTCAGACTGGCTTGTTTCCATAGAATCATGTACTAACTGGTTCTTACGTGGCTAGTTGCATGATGTTTCTGTAGCAGCTGTAGAGAGAGCTTTCAGCCGCTGTCCTGTACTTTGTCTTGAACTTGGGCCCCACGGTATGTATGATGAAGCGTGCTGCCAAGTTAAACCCTTTGGTCATCTTCACGTCGCCTGTCCGACACCCTGCGAGGAAACACCAACATTAACACATTACAGCAAGGGGACACATCTCTTAGAATTAAACCACTCCCTCCCTAATCGCTAAACTGTCCCCGATTCTGCCTCGTTTGTGCGTCTGTAAGGCAGGGACACGCCTTCCTAATGCGAAGAGAAGATGGAGAACACCTTCGAGTTGTACAAGGACGCCATCAAAGAGCATGCGTACTAGTGTGCTATGAACAGTTTGGAAGAAAACTACGGGGCCATTAGTGGACTTGTGGAATGGACTTAATGATTGGCTTTGAGCTGATTACATATACAGCATAGCTTTGCCCAACTTGCTCAGCTGTCCAAGATACCTGTGCCTTAATTGTACCTTTGAGTTTTAGCAGTTCGTCCCGCAGCTCTGGCCCAGCCTGCTGATGGATGCTGTCGGAGATGGGGTTCTTGTCACCTAGCGTCTCGTTGCTTGTGTTGACGATGGCCGTGCAGTTCAGCAGAGCGACATCACCTGTGCTGTTGGAGGAAACGGGCTAACAGTCAAGTGTGTGGCTGACTGTGAGTGTGTGTGTGTACACACGCATTCACATTGTATTCAGAAATGAATACTGGCTGGATAATAATAGAGACACCAAACCAAAAGGGCTGTTGCCAGGGACTAGAGATTAACATCAGCCTGTATGGCCTGTATGTGGCACATTTACATAGTGGATTTACCATTACATTTACCAAAGTGCTCGTGCTGATTAATGTGCATTGTTAATGTGCACTAAAATAAAATCACGTCTTGTAGCAGTGATCTACTCTCTTAAGGCTCCCAGGTCAAAGATCAGGTCTACAGCTACAATACACTGTCCTTGGAACTAGCCAAACATTCAGTCACAAGACATACTGAGCCCCATCATGAAGAAAGGTATAGCTTACATGTTTAAGTAAAACTCACTTAGTAGTCCAGTCGAAAATGTTAGTTGAGGGTTTTGACCAATTAAAAAGCAGTATCTACATGTACACATTTCCTAAGATAGCATATGGCTAGTAAAACTTATTAGCTAAAATATCTTTATGGTGTTGTTTTGTTTCTTTAATCAAATGGTCAAATGCTCAGTCTCATTATATACAGCAATGTCTAACTCGAGTAGTTATGTATGTCAGCTTTAAAGAAATAGTATTTACTAGTGTTTGCAGCCCTCATCTCCATGGTAAAGTCCTCCTTGTGTTGCTGGGGTATGTAATGATGCAGGAATGCACAACAAGGTTCCCGCAGAAACCTTACTGCCTACAGCCTGCACAGCTCTGAAAGTCATGTGCTCCAGCAACACAAGAGGATTTAGAAGGTGTTTAAGACTCAGTTTAGACACAGCTAGAGAGAAGTTGCACTAGGCCAAATGTCACAACCACGCAATTACGGAGTCAATCCGTGAACCTCTATGATGTCTATTCATCTTTTAGTTATTCTTGAATTTATTAAGGAATGTCTTTAGTCAAGTTCATATTAACTCAGTCCCTAATGGGAAGGAAGATACTATAACCCTTAAATAGCAATGCAATTCAAAGTCATTCAAAACTTACACTATATTGCCTAAAGTATTGGGACACCCCTCCAAATTATTGAATACAGGTGTTCCAATCATTTCTGTGAACACAAATGTATACAATCAAGCACCTAGGCATGCAGACTGATTCTACAAACATTTGTAAAAGAATGGGTTGCTCTCAGGAGCTCACTGAATTTGAGTGTGGTACTGTGATAGGTTGCTACCTGTGCAATAAGTTCAGTTGTGACATTTCCTCACTACTAATTATACTACTAATTATTCGGTCAACTGTTGGTATGCTATAACCCTTAAATAGCAATAACCCTTAACCCCCGTAACCCTTTCCGGCTACGGACGGGTATCTGGGGGGGTAGGGCCGAGTCCGGGAGTCCAGGGTTTCGCTTTTGCCGGCTTTGAG
>JAODLL010004597.1:0-11036 GCA_026546735.1 Forbesichthys agassizii | reverse complement strand
CCCCTGCTGGAGCTGCTGCCCCCGCGACCCGACTCTGGATAAGCGGATGAAGATGGATGGATGGATGGATGGATAATAATAAAGAAAATGTTGCTTTTTAACCTTTCATCTGTTTTGATCTTATAACTGAACTATGCCAATTATTAGTTGTTTAGCCACCAACTAAGATTGCGTGGCGTGCAGGATAGGGGGATGCTTCCGTAGTGGACTAGCAGTGATAGACACTCCGTCAGGCACTCCTCCTGGCTCTTATTGGTTGTTGCTTCTGGGCACAGTGGATTCTTGCAAATGAGAAAAAGAGATGGGGTGGAGCCTGGAAAGCCTGCCTTTTTTCCGCATACAACCTGTCTAACGCCCTACTTTCATTAGTGACAGTTTTAGCAAACATGACAACATTTTATTTTAACACAAATTACTAACCACAGCTTTAAGAGTGTGTCTGTCTCTGTTCCTTTCACCCTCAGAGAGCCCAGTTCAGAGCAAAGAGAACTCTTAAATTAACATGCACAAATCTGATTCAGCATTTGTTTGCACACCTGACTTTCCCACTCAATTGGGTGTCCTTGCTAGGTCAAGACTGTGTAAACCCAATCAAAATATACAGGTTAGATGAAGATGTGGAGCAGACCTTGATGGCAATCAGCAAGCTGACCCTTTTTTTTTGTCTTAAAATAGCACTAGACTGGGTAGCAACAATGTCATATTTCATTCATTGTTTCTCTGCCATATTTTTTACTTGCTAAAAGTGACCTTGGACCTTGGACCACCCCTATTTCTTAAATAATTAGCACATTGTCCACTTTTTAGTAAGCATGCACATTTAAATATTAAGCAATTGCATTCACACCAGCCAGCAATCTTTATACGCTTTATTAACAATGTGTTGTTGTTTGTTACATTAGATGCCAACATCAAAACTGTATGAACTAGGGCTTGGTGGACAGCTTAGCATCAAAGAGAGGACAAATCATTAGAACAAGGCATTTTCTCCAGATGCTCTGTGAATGTTGCTCCACACTAATGAAGATTGATTTATATGCATACCGTGACTGGGAAAAACAGAACATTGATCTGGCTCATGACTTACAATGAGGTAAACGAGTGTGTGTGTGTGTGTGTTGCACTCTGTCTATTTTGCTCTCTATTCCCTGCTCAAACAAAAACACACATTTGCACATATGCTGTATAGAAATAAGTTGTATTCCAAAGCCTTCATGCTTTTGTGGCTTCTACTTCTGGGTCAATCACATAGAGGCTGTTGAGCTGCTGGCCGACTGCAGTTCCAATAAGTGTGTATGTGCTTTCCACAGATGACAGAATGGGGACAACACCTTGACACCCAAGGTCAAAGGCAGTAGCCAAAGGTCCATCTCCTTTCTAGACGACACTGAAACAAGTCACCTGAGACTCCAAAACATCCCTCTTTCTTCCTGTTTGACTAATTCTCTCCATTGCTCAACAGACTTAGACTTATATGCATCCTCTCTGGAGTTCATGTTAGGGTGAAAGAGAGATTTGGAATAGAGTGTAGTCCATGATAAAAGGGTGGTATACATTTTCAAACTGAATGTGCATTTGATGTTAATGCTAAGGGACCATGAACTTTGCCTTAACTTAAACATTGCCCTCTCATATTGCTTAGACTCATTACAGTCCAAGGTAGAAGGAGGGAGATCAAGCAGCTTTCCTGCAGGTTAATTTCCTGCAATTTACAAAATATCAAATATCAAATGGATCATCTTTCACTGCAGCTAAATTGCAGACCTCTGAAGTCCAGCAGTGAAACTCCAAGAACCTCCTAAACCCTAATTCTTGAGAATCAAGGTAACTGTAATTCAGGCTAAATCACCTAAGCTCTAAAATTGGAACATTTATGAAGAAGCTATGCTCATTGAAACACAATTTTCCAAAGAGAGATTAGCTCTACCATCATTTTGTAAACGCTCTTAACACATCTAATCCCCAATCTTAATATTTCTAATATAGCCTATGAAGCCAGCTCACATGCGGGTGGTGTTGCAAAGTCATGGTGCAGGGTTAATTTCCTGGTTCCCAACCACACACCCATTGTAGTATTGCTTTTACTGGTCATCATGGTAATGCTGTAAATACTCACATGTAGGTTTGGGAACCATGCATCTGCCAAGTATTTCATGATTGGTACTTTGCACTGACCGAACAATGACCTTTCTGTGCCCTGAACAAAGAATGAACTAGACATTAAGGAAGCAGTGTGCGCGTATAAGAAGTGGATGATGACGTACGATTTCCTCTAGTGGTGAAGCAATACTTATTGAGATGTAAACACGTAGCCCACACAGATTATGACATACTAAAGGATTTCCTCTTGCGTGTTTAACCCATTTCCTTCCTTACTCATCAAACAAAAAAGACAAGTAAAATGATTTACCTGTAAGTTCAATGCTAGCCTTATCAATACGTCCACTCTAGAGCTCCAAATAATGTCCTATCTTAAACTTTCCCTACTTAGTACATTGTTGGCAGGTCTTTAATATATGACCTAGGACACAGCAAGGCACATTCAGAAATATATTAATGAATGTCTTGTGTCTTGCATGTTTTGTGTCGTGGATAAAATAATACATTTAATTAAAAATTTAACCTGGTGAGCCTTCCTATGATTACCTTTAGAATTCTGCATATCGCATACGAGTTTAATATAGTAGATTTCCTGTAAAAACAAGGACATATGATGAATGGAATTACTTGGGTTCTTGGAAACAGACTTTATAAGATTGATAACATTAAATATTCTTAAGCCTGTTTCTACAGTTCTTGAGTGACTGTCTTGCACTAAGCTGTGCATTATTTCACATGAACAACAGACTGAAACACAATCATGCAACAGTATTATGAATGGAGATAAAGGAACTAAGCATACCGATGTACAGTAGATAGGCAATAATTGCTTTTATATGTGGCTTTTCTGTACCGTAACCTGGCAATGAAGGCATTAACAACTGCCTTGATGGAGATCTATGCCTGCAATCACAACAAACAAGTAGGTATATGGGGGTTTCAACCTTAGATTACTGTCATGTAACCAGTGACTTGATGGTAACCGGGTTCGTAAATAATCATGAGTCACCTACAAATAACAGGCATAGCATTTGGTAGTTCTTAATTTGTCCCCTAACTCCCCTGCTCTATTCTAAGTGCCAGACGCCCTTTACTTGAAACAGCCAAGGTGTTGACAGAGCTCTGCGTCATGAGCATAAGTTTCTTGGCAGCCACGGAAAAGAACCTAGTCCTGCCCATCGACTCCCCACACCAGCGTACTGGAACTGTGCACATCATACGGTAAATTATGTCACAGCCAGTGGCACCACCGGAAAATCCCAGCTCCATAAAAATAGAGAAATGTGCGGAGGGGGCCTACCACAAACTATCCTGATGAATTGTTGTCAGAAGTCCATTTGGGGAGCCGTACATTTAAACTGTTTGTAAAGGGTAGGTACTTTCAATATAAACCATGCCCATATCAAAACGATGCTGATTGAAAATTTCAGTTGCTACTCGGACACATTCAAAATTATTGCTAGGCTTTCCAGACAGATTCTCACAGCAAATAAAACTGAAGCTTGTAAGATCAGGATGATTTCGTAAGGCTAGCAACAAACAGCAGTCACCTAGAAAATAAAATACGGTATTCTAGGCTGCTCCACACCTAGTTATTATGTAGCAGACATCCAATCAAATCCCAGATATAGAGTGACAGCATTGTTAAGCACATGTGCCAGCTCAGCATTAGCCTCATTTCACATCATGCAGACGGTGTGTTCTATAAAGGCTCACTCTATACTGCAGAATTGTCGCCAAATGCAAGAGATCTATAAGCCGGGCCATTTTATCTGAGTCCTCTGGCTATTCAGAAAGCCAGATTTATAAAACAGAGGGATTGAGTAGACATGGGGATTTGGGAAATAGTCGCCAATCCCATGTGGTGTAACTGAAGACTTAAAACTGGGAGGAAATCCATTTGACAGTCGGCAGTACTAAAAAGGATTTTGTCCAAAAGCCTAGTCACAGGGAGAAATATGATGCTATAGTCCACAGTCCACATGGTCTGGTGCGATCTTCTAAACACAAAACACACAAAAACACACTCATGATGCTCGTCATGACGTGCACACATCATGTCTGTGAATTCCCGGACTGCAGGGAAAGAGTGCGATGACACAAAGTGGGGGATGAAGAAACAGAGGTTGCATCCCTTCTTTAGCTCCAATGAGCAGAACAGCTGTTAGGAGCTTCCTGTTTGGCTCGGACAGCCGGCCCTCCACCCCATCAGTTTCATGTAATTGCTCTATCAAAAGGCTGGGACAGCAGGGTGAAGATGGAGAAACCTGATCTGACCTGACAGGGAGCCATGGCACACAGCCTGTGGTTCCTGTGGAAACCAGTTGGTCGTTGTGACCTCTCATCTTTCTCCTGCAGTTTGTAAGGTGTTTAAGATAGACCAGTACACCCTACACAGTACACCCAGCACTGCTATGTGAATATTGCAGAAGCATCGGATGGGGCAATGGGCGGCAATGTTTTGCCATCTGATAGACTCCCCATACCAGGTTTCCTTTCGCCCTCCCTGTGGTTATATGGCCTATTTATTGTAGCGCACCTTCATCTATTTGAAGGGCCCTCTCACTGATCTGTTGCAGAGATTTTGACATTGGCTTTGGGAAAAGAGGTTTCCAGTTGCAGTCCCAAGACATAAACTCTGGGGTGATTTTAACATCCCTGGGTGGGCTGTTAAGGTTTGAGTGCAAACCTTTTTGGGAAATGAAATATGCAGTGGACAAGTTACCGTAATTAGTAATGTAGGAGCCAGCATTAGGTACTGAATAATAACAAATCCTAACAAAGTAGGGATGTTAGCGGTAAGTAAAATGCTTTTTTATAGCAACAGAATATAAATAAGAAATACAAAATTAAAACATTTTGATTAGGCCTATAAAAAACATGAGTGCACCCTCCTATAATATCTAAGGAAATATTTAAATCACAATCAAATATTCATTGGTCAGATGTCGTTTAAAGAAGACATATTATTCACCATTTCCACATGTTGCAGGAATTATTCCTCATGAAATATACAGTTTGTGACATAAAGCACATCAGCACCCATCTCACAACAGTGTTCCGAGTGCCTGCTAATGAACCACTGCTCACCCCACCCCTCCTCTCAGTGGGATGTGCACAGTTGATTACGGCTTTGTGCTTCTGAGAAAGCCTTGCAGCCTTATTGGTCTGAACAAGAACCCTGTACTCAGCATTTTCAAGGCAGGAGAATTCTGCCTCGCCGTTCTGTGCAATAAGTATGGAGGCGTATCATTGTTGTTCAGCCTTAACACTGGTAGTAGAGGTCCTCACAGAAACAAAACATTGTCTGTATAGTAGGTTAATGCTTTTTGATTGGCACATTTGTCATGTCAAACAGTGCCGCACTGATTTGCATTCATTATCAATTTAAATGTGCATGAGATTAGCCTGCTCTGGAGCGGGGCCAAAGTCAGCCTGGTTGCCTCAAAGTGGGCCGTTGACGTTATTTGTCACCATTCCATTCATGCAGTGCCAAAAGAAAATTAATAAACACCAACAACAGTAGGCTACAATAAAGGTGTAGCCAGTAGTAATGGGCCTACTAGCGGAGGGACCGAAAAACAGTCAATTTGCTTCACACATTGAACAATATTAAAATATTCAAAGCTTCTACAGTTTTCTTTTTTCAAAGATCGACTGGGTCACACACACAAACTCACAATGAATGGAGTGTGAACGTAGTAGCCGAGAGACAGAACAACCAAGAATCCATGTTTTTTTTCCAATGCCAAACTCAAAGTCTATTGGCACGGATTACAATAAACTAAAGTAAAATGTTTTTAGGCGTTTGGGACGCCTGCCTTTACATGCACATGAAGGTTAATGACATCCCATTCTTAATCCGTAGGGTTTAATATGGAGTTGACCCACCCTTGGCAGCTATAAAGTTAAAAGTGCTTTTATTGTCACATACACATGCATGTTGCGAAATTCGGCATTTAGCCCATCCCTCAAGAGAGCAGGGGGCAGCCACCGTGCAGCACCTGGGAACCAACTCCAGATTGGAGCCAGTGTCACTAGTCAGATGGCACTGACTGGAGAATGAAATCTGACATGTTTTTTGATAGTGCGGGAAACCAGAACATCTGGAGGAAACCCAAGCAGAGAACATGCAAACTCCAATTAATCCAAAAGGTGTTCTATCAGGTTGAGGTCAGGACTCTGTGCAGGCCAGTCAAGTTATTCCACACTAAACTTGCTCATCCATGTCTTTATGGACCTTGCTTTGTGCAAACACACATTTAAAACATACTTCGATATATATAGCACACTGAAAATAATGCATTCTGGGAAAGAGAGTGGGGCTTACGTCCCAGCATTACTGTCTCTGTTGTGGCTGGAAGAATACGTGACATTGAAAGTTGCATCGTCACTAAAACACTTGATTTGACAATTGATTGAACTGATTGTAACTGAAAAAATATGACATTACAGTTTTTTTCTATCGCTAACAACCGCTTACAACCGCTTACATATAGAAGGATCCAACGAAGTACCAGAAGTTACACACGCTGCCATTACTGCGGGGTGTGCTCCTACAATATGCACGTGTCTGAATGAGAAATATGTTATCAAAAGTGCTCACTATCTACTTTTCTACATTTACTTTATATATACCGTAACTTTTTGGAAATCGTGAATAACCTGTGCAATTCTCAGCTGCTACAACAGTTGTGGTAAATGTCAACTTTGTATGAAAACTGTGAAATATGCATTAATAATGAATGGTATGTCATCATGACGAAACATAACATCTACCTCAAACATGCTGTAGAAACAAATCCAGCATGCATGTTTGTAACGTGGCGAGGGGGCGAGAGCAGGCGCAGACGAAAGAGGACGTGGAACACTTGAAAGAGCTTTCGCTTGACGTTTAATAATTAGGCTTCACACAGCCGAAACAAAACACTTACACAGCAACCAGAAGGCAAACAATACCGGACAAAGAACTAAAGACAAACCCCAACCTATATACCCATACGGACCCCATAGGTGCAAACGATAAACAATCAGTGTGGAATACCTGTGAGACAGAAAGCGCTGGGGAAGTGAACGTCTGGTAGCCCAAGGTGGGAGAACGCAGGCCCCGGTAACGGTGGGGGCGGGGTGAGCTGCCCATCGGCAGCGCAGCCCTAAACATTACAATGTAAGAAATAAGCAATGTCTAAATTATCCTTACCGATTTTTCCTTATCGATGTGACCCAAATAAGCAAATATGTAAAGGTGAGCTAGCATAACACTATAGTACGTGCATATACAGTTATACAATTATATAATTGTAAATATTTTTTCCAATAAATCATATTAAATAATCATATTGACTTTGTTGTTGATTAAATATGTACATTATATTCATATGAGCCAGCATTTTGTGTTAAAATATGTTGCAGAAGCAATGATATTTATTATTGACAGTCACACTGCACGTCATATGCTTAAGTTATAAGATTGTAGGCTACTAACTTAGAATCATATGGCCATTGGACATGTTTGTGGTTTTGTTAAATTATTAAATCATCTGTTGTTATTTTGTTGATTAAATATGTACATTATCTTCATACGAGCCAGCAGCATTTTATGTTCAAATGTTGCATGAGCTATGATATTTATGATATGACGATCACTGCACGTCATATGCTTAAGTTATAAGATTTTAGGCTACTAACTCGTATGGTCTACGAGACATCTTTGTGGTTTTGTTAAATTATTAAATCATCTGTTATTTTGTAATTATTCTTAAGTATTTTTTCCACATTGATATGATCAAGACAAGCTATAGTAACAAGTTGTATGTGGCCTAGCAATTGTGAATTGTTTAACATAATAAGCAAGACCAAATCGTAGCCTACTGATTTTGTTGTTGATTAAACATCCATGCAGATTGTCTGCATTTTAGCCAGCAGTACAATATATTTAGTAAGGCTAACTGCCCGACATTTTATGCCCGTTTCAAGGTCGTAACACGTAGCCCACATAGTTTTGTTAAATTCTTAAACTATCTAACTAATTGTGTTATTCTTCTTTAACTTTCATAAAGTAGAATGATAACATATTGACAGAATAAATTATAGTTTGATGAAAGAAGGGGGACGCACAAATCGATCTCTGGATTTTTCTATACTAAAGATACTTTTACAAAACTCTTCACAGCAACACACCTACCTCACACAATTAGCCAAATACTAGTACCAAATACAAATACTTGTCAAAAACACACAATTAAATACTATAACTACATTTCAAAATGCAAAAAAACAACACATTATCTACACACACTAACTATCAAAACCCTGCAATCCTGACATAACACTAGCACACATTTTATATTTTTATATCACATATAGTCAAACTAAAAGCTGATGGCATTACAAAAACTGCATTTCTTTTGATGTTTCAGATCTACCTGATATATAGTGAATTTTAATTTAAATGTATTTTTTGTAAATCAGTTTGTTTTTACCGCAAACCACACTAACTTTTTGGCTTGATGTGTGCAGTTTTAAAATTAACTATGTAAAATTTAATGAGTCGCCTATGCTTTATACTGTAAAATGTAGGTGGGGAAAATGAGACAGAATTACAGAAGTAAAAGCTGTTTTAGCAACATGAAATTGCAGCCAGTGATAAACAAATAACCTAACCTACAGTATGTGGCTTTTGGTTCAAAATATGTAAAAAATACAGTCAAATACAACTTTAAGTGAGACAAAAGAAGGAACAGAAGCATAAGAAACAAAAATGTACAGTTCTGTTCTACAGTAATCTATACAATCTTCTAGCCTGGCTCCACCCGACTCTCAAATCAATTTGTTTTTAGTGAGATTAGAGTATAGTCTAGAAACCCTGTTCACAGTAACGTTTTCACAGTCACCATCAATGCTGGCAGACCAATCAGGGTGGGTAAGTGAGATGACTTTGAAGTCAAGTGTTTCTAAATGGTGGTAGAGCTAGATGAAGTGATCAAAACAATTGTAGCAATGGCGATAGGTTAAGGCTGTAAAAAAATTCAAAATTACTGTACCTACTTTAGGAGGCAACTGCTGTCACTTCCAAATGGAGCATGGACATATTCACGAAGTGGAAATTGTGTCTGGTAACCAGGCTAACAATCTTGAGCAAGACTGTATGCTCTCCTTGGAACACCAACAGGCAGGCATTCTTACTACACTCGCCCTACCTCTCCTTCCTTATTCTAGCCAAACTACTCCTCCAACTACTTCCTCTTCCTGGCTCAACTTTCCCTCTCCCTTATCCAGACACTATTATTTATTTGTCTTATATGAAAAATAATATGAGAATATGAGAATATGAATGAATACGAATATGAGAAAGTTTTTCTGTATCCACACTAGATGAACTCAAACCTTTTTACTACTTTGTGTTTGTCTATATAACTGAAAGTATTATACCTGGCTATGTCTCTGATTTAGATTAGACTTGTTTGTACATTTGAGCATTTTAGCATTTTAGAAATGCATTAATTGACTGCATATTGTGTGGAAACAACATGGATTGTGTTAATGGTATGGTCATGAACTGACGGATGTTGGACCAGAGTTTGAAAATGTATCTACAGATTGGTCAAATGGATGATAGAGGTAGAAAAAAACTGTAAGAATTTTTTAAAAGATTTTCATTAAAAAGCCACTAAGAATAAACAATAAAACACCAAAACATACTGTTGGTTCCCAAAGTTAATTTGAAAACGTGTTTCAATGTCTATGTTTTATTTTTATTTGTATATGTTTAGAGTCAATGTCAATTTCTTTTTTTTTCAATAAAAAACATTGCTTTTCATTGCCAAACTTAAATGACCCATTCCATGAAAAGCAAGTATTTCTAGTTGTTTTGGGAATTAGCAATATTGATGTGACATGGAGAAGTATTAAGCCTTTCAAAGTGGACTCAGCTTCCTGGTCTGTATTGGCGGGGAAACAGGTGAATGAGAGACATGTGCATAAGTGCATATGTTGCGTAGATTACTGCACAGTTTATTTGGTAATGCCTTTATGAGGATATGTCCAGCTACGTAGCATACAAGGCAAAGAATTGATGTTGATCGCCAGTACACAAACCGTAAGTAAAGGTTTAATGTTCAACATTTGCAAATGACCAAATCTGTAATTGTAACTGGTAGGCTACCATAGCATAAACATCTCGAGTCTGCAGGACAGGCATATTATCAAGAGCGGTGCACTGTGCACATCAATAATTACATTAGATTAATATAGTCTATTGTTCAGAAAAACAGATTAGAAATAGGCTGCTTTAATAATATGTTGATTTACTGAACATTCACGTGTAATACCAAAATTGTATCCCCTGCCGGAAACGGATTGCCGTTTTTGGTACCGCTAGTAATAATGCTTTTATCTGGGTCAGTGATCATATCATACAAAGCATTTAATGTTATGTCCGTGAAAATCAAATATAACAATTAAATAAATAAAATCAAATAAATAAAGATAGAATATGTCTTTGTTTAACTTTTAACGTTTATTGTTTAACCGATCTATGTAGCGGTAAGCGGTTTTGTGTTATGTAACCCTTCATTCATTAATTAATATGTGCTTATGGGCACATGGCTGTTTGGCTGCGATATTGTGCTATGCTATAATTTAACCTTCATTCATTCATTCATTCATTCATTCATCTGCTTCGCAGATATACATGGCTGGTTATCAAACCGTATCACCCCTGTTCCTTCACAGGGCTGTGTGACTAACTGCTGTGTTTAAGTGGTTGACACAAACAACAACAAACTACATTCTAGGCGGAATAAAGGCGAAATAAATGCGCAATATTAACACCTTGAAACACTGCTGAAAAAAAACCATATGTGGTTCAAAACCCATAAAACTATGTTCAAAACGCGTTTGAGTACTGGCAGTAAAGCAGTCGTAGCCTCACGTCA
>JAODLL010004596.1:0-11038 GCA_026546735.1 Forbesichthys agassizii | reverse complement strand
ATAATGTCTCTGGTACTTCTCCCATAGAGTTCTATTGAGGGTCCTTACAGTGGTCTGTCTCCTCTATATAATGTCTGTGCCAGCCGAGGGGCGTGACTTTGGAACGGACATCGGCATTCACGAGAAGCAGACACGTCTGGAACCCTCAGAGGAATGACAGTTGCCATTAAGGCGTGGGAGGGAGTGGCGGGACGGAGGTTGAACCCGACCAGGACACTTCCAAAGAGGGGGTTTCTTTTTTTTCTTTTTGGTAACAGCAGGAGGGGAATGTTCGCCAAGAGGAAACAGGTGGGTGGTTCAGTGGGCAATGCCGCTCATACACTCCACACCCACGCCATCAATCACTCTCTTCCACACCAGTCGTCATCATCTCCTGACCGTCAGTTATTCCTTCACTGGCGACAGTCAGCGGCTGTTGTGGCTTGTACAGGATGTTCAGTCACCCCGCGCAGGCTACACCTGTTCATAGCTAGCTAGCTATATTCCGATCTTGATTAATGAAAACTCTTGGCAAATGCTTTCGCCGGTCCCAGATATCTCTCTCTATGTCTCATTAGTAGCATAACTGTTCCAGTGATAGCCTACAATGTTTCATATTTATATCAGCATGGATTCATTCAACGTTTACATGGAGAAGCGTTCCCACTATCAAAGAATACCACGTGATAGGGACTCTGGAACGTAGCCAGACAGACCAACTACACGATTATGATCATCATCCTAACAATGGTATGGATATTAGTGTCATTTTATCTAAATAAGTGGTCAAGATTTAACAAAAATAAGAAGGAAGTCAGAATAACAACGGTGGAGATGGGATAATACACCGCTCCTCATCCAGTGGTCCCAACATAACGCAATGTGCACCATAATTCCTGGGAGGTCATCATAGTCCCATAAAAGAGTTGAGCATCTACAAAGCCTTGTATGCCTTTGTGGCTTCAGCAGCTGGACTCAAGAAGCAAACGCCACACAACTACAGCCACACCACGACAGGAGCCGCGGTGTGTTTCATCATGTCACCAAACCTAAATCACATCATCCACCTGGTCCAAGACAATGAGCAGTGAACACACACACACCTACAAAAGCTAGGCTAACGTGGCAAAGGTAATGCTGTTTAACCAGTGTGTGAGCAAAAATCTCATTGCAGCTCTGGGGAAGGTTTATTTTAGACAAATACGGGCAGAAAAAGACACACATGGCTGTATGAGTAGTGTAAAAATATGTCTGTGTTTAACTTATTTGGTCACTCAACACCCTTCATTATGTTGCCAGATTTCTCTCTCATTCATTCCACTTTGTCTCACAATTTCATCCATTCTTCATCGCTGCCGCTCAAATCATGCATGAGCCATGCAGTGCATTGGCAAAACGATTAGCTGGAGTTCGCGCAGTATCCTGCTGTACCACTAGGGGTAGTAGTCTAAATGGAGTCCGATCTTCCAGAGAATCTGACATTGTCAGTCTAACAGCGGCATAACAGAAAAATAGGGTCTGCTGCTGTGTTGATTAAGGAAAGAAGCCGACAACACCTGCATATTAACTAACTGGAATCGTGCACGTAATTATGACGTCTGGTTTCAACACGGTAGCTCTTCGGTCATACTGTTGCAGGGAGGTTTTTACTGGAACTGCATTTCAGGGAGAACAGCCGCTTCCTGTCGGGCAGCATTCCTTCCCCGGCATTCCCCCAGTGACAAACAACGCCTCTCCCGAGCAGCAGCTGAACGTCTGCCAGTGAACACGTGCCGCTGTCACCTGACTGTCAGGCGTGCAATGTTTGCGGAAGACAGGTTAGTTTCCTTGCCTCTCTTTAATTAATTAACATATAATAACATAACAGTTATTATTAATAACATTGATGTCCCCAGTCATAAAGATCATAAAAAAGGCAAATAAAGAGGTGGTTGGCGGGTGTTTACCAGAGCGATACGCGTGAACAGCGGTGTTGACGTGCACTGTAAACACGCTGAACCATCGCGACTGAGGTGTTCAGAGGCCATTCACACCAACGTCAGAAAAACACAAAGGGGCTGGAATCACGCACAGCGCACAACAACACAAACTCGATGTTGGAAGCTAGCATAGAAGGCTGTATCGTACACGTGCAATATAAAAAGGGCTGAGTTATGCAGGACAGCGGAACTGGTTAGTTACAGTGTCTAGTTACTGCATCTCTCTGGGCTGGCTATTTACCTCAGACTGGAAGTGCGTGCGTGCGTGCGAGCACACGGAGGGTAATATATTACAACACGTGGCTTCGGCAACTGCCAATTCTTCGAACAGATCAACATCTTCACGTCCATTTGAAGGAGGCGTGAGCTCATCGGAAAGACACGAGGGAGAAGAGGAGAGGGGTCACGAGTTGGTCTGTCCCTGTGTGCCCCGGAACGCTCCGGTGTGTTTGCGCACGTGAGAGAGAGAGCAGGAAGGAGACCCCAGAGAGAGAGAGAGAGACGATGGAAGACAGGCCACAGCGAGAGAAGAGCGCTGGACATAGAGGACGCCAGCATCACATCAAACATGGAACACAGCAAGTGACAAAGCGGGGAGATAGAGGGAGGGTGTCTGTCAAGCTGGCCGGTTGGCCGACTCTGAACAGGCAACTGGTGCGACTGCAGAATTACGGAGGCCAGCGAGGAGCCATTGGGAGGGCCCATGGAGCAGGGTAGCTATAAGTCACTGGCCTCACTCTTTCCCACAATGCATTAGGAGCATCGGAAATGGAAAAGTTGGCCAAAATAAATAAAGTAAATATAGACAATTTAATTTAAAAAATGTAAAGCCACCAATGACTTTTCCTGCTTCATGACAACAACAAAAAAGTAACAATTAATTCATCTTGTGCTCTTGTGCATTCATTTTCCCAAAATGTACCCCAAGCTATTTACCACAGGAGAACGGTTACTCAAATGAAGGTAGACATAACACCAGTGTGAAAAACATTTATCTAAAGCTAAAAACAGAGAGCATGAACAGATAAACAGCGGCTTGCTCTGCTATTATTCAGACACTTTTATCACGGCAATAAATGACATTTCAATCATACAATGCCAATACAAAATATGGAAAATCTGCTTTGATGGTGGCTATGAACATGTATATAAAGAAATTATTGTATATCAAGCTGGTAAACATTTGCAGTTTCCACAAGGAAATGTAATACTGTGTAATATCAACATAATAACTGTGCTTGGTGTGCTGAGAGGGAGACCATGATTGGAAACTAGGAGAGATCATTAGTGACTTTAACCATTATCCTGTCTGTACTGCTTAGTGTGTGTGTGTGTGTGTGTGTGTGTGCGCGCGCACCCACGCACGCACGCACTAAAGATTAGCATGATTATGACAGCCATTGCTGGCTTATTAATTAATTATAGTTAGGCTCGTGTGGTGTGTGCACTAAAGATTAGTGTGACGACCATTGATGGTTTATTCAATGTTGCTGTGTGTGTGTTGCTCAGGGATAGACATTCCATGTGTGCACTATAGTATAAACAGACTTAACATGTGCCAAATGTTCATCCCTCCCAGCACACAAAGCCACATGTAGACATGTCACAACTGGACCTATGCTATCACTGGCTGTCTAGTACATAATATACATGGACTGGCGCCAAACATGCCTAATTACACACACACACACACAATTCCGAGGAGCAGAGAGGGGTTAGGCATCTTTCCCAAGGAGCAGGGCTTCACACCCACAACCTACTGTATCAGCTGGGAGTCCAACACCCAGACAACCAGAGTACCGTACCTGCATTACCCTGTATACAACCTAAAAGTGTGTCTAATGTGTTATTTAGGACAAAGCACAGAAAAGGGGTTTGCATTAGTAGATCTGACAGGAAACTAGCACATTAGTGATATTACACCAGTGCCAAGCATTATACAGTACCAAGTATACAGTATTATACAGTACCAAGTATACAGTATTATACAGTACCAAGCATACAGCATTATACAGTACTTAGTAGTCAATACGACTACTAAGTACATATTTAATGTAGTATAATAACGGACTAAACCAGGGGCCTGAAAGCAGATACCAGTCGCTTCAAGTCGCTCATAGGGAAAATAGAGTGGAATACTAAATGACATGGTATCTCATAACAAAAGCCCATTGAAGCCATTTAAATAGACTTGAACAGCCAACCTCGATGGTTGAATAAGCTAATCATTACAAGCTAGAATGCATGTCCTTGGTCACACATAAGATCTGACCTGATGTCACACACACACACACACACATACACACACACATACACACACACACACACACACACACACACACACACACACACACACACGCTGCATGAACGCACAAAAGATGCCAGACAAAAAAAAAAGGCCCAGTCTATGCTCGTCTATTCAATATTCAGAACTTTTATTTAAAAATGACCATGTTAAGGACAACCAGAGCACAATGCCGATCAGATACTTATTTGATCAGATACTGACCCACTTTAACACAACATATCATGATACGGAGTTAGCGCACAGTGTCATAAGCACAACTAACAGGCAAATATGTGTGCGTATTTGTTTTGTGCATCTCTGTGTGTGTGTGTCTGTGTGTAGCGGGCCTTTGCAGATGCTGCTGCTGCCCCTTTAACAACAGCAGAAGAACATAAGCCTCAGACTTCCTCTCCCCCCCCCCCCCCCCACTTTCACTCCCTTCTGTGTGTTATGTCAAGAATGCTCTCAGGGCTCTGTGATATTCTGCTGTGTCACACACACACACACACACAGGCGGGCAGGCACACAACCCACACTGAACACTGGAACTGCTGGAATACTGTAGAACTTGTATTCATACACTAGGGCTTCAAGGGAATGGTGTGTATGCACACACTCACACATGGGTAAACCCCAGAACACACGTGCAAGTATGCACAACCCAAACTCACGCAGTACTGTATACCTCAAATGCCTGTTGGAGTGGCTTTGCTAGCACTAAAACACACAGTTCAAAGACAGCATTTACACTAAATGATTCCCCAGGGAAGACACTCTCCTATAAGCGTCTGCCTGTTAATTATTCATCTCACACACAGACAGTTTGACAGTTAGGATCACATGTGTGTGGAAATGTCTGGAATAATGCAAATGCATTGTAAATAAAAGACTGATATCAACCAAGCGTTATTGTATATAACCGTTAGACCTGATGGCACGCTACTGAAAGTACCCTGAAGGAATGCGATTTGTTCACGATAACTGCCGTATGATATGTCGCCTTGGGAAAAGCATCTGTCTTTAAACCAATTTCTGAAAACCTTACTTGCTGCACTTCAATATGAGTTAAAGTTGTACTTCGCTATTCTAATCCAGCGTCGCCTCACTGTCAGCTACATGTCCATTCTCCGTGTGTGCTGAAAAATAATCCAGTGTTTCTACGCAGCCCTGGCTCTGTAAATGGGAGCACAAACAAAGTGGTGCAGGTCGCACCACATGATATCCAAGCCTTGGCAACGTGTGTCCAGTGTACAGGGAGGGGAAGCAGAGGTGGAGCTTCAGGGGTGGGCCCTGTGGCACCTAAGGCAGAGTTGTGTTTGTTTTGATGTCGCGGCAACGCATCGCTGACGCCACCTTTAACATGCAACAGCAAATACAGGCAGCATTCACATTCTCACACACACACACACACACACACCTCTAAAAAGACCCACCCTAACAGAGTCCTCTCTAATCTCTTGGTTAAACCGGGGAGGAGAAGCGATCTTCAGATTACGCAAAGAGGAAGATTATAAAATGTAGGGGAGACAGATTGAGGTGGACGGAAGGGGAGTCCCCCGGTGTTAAAGCTCCCCTCTGCTGTATCCACCCTCTCAAACATTACTGGTAAGAAATATACTAGAGGGGTTACCTAGGCAACCAAAGCCTGGAATGTAAACAAGCGACCAATTTTTCAGCCACAAAGCGACGGGCCACGAGCGCACCGCTTGCAGCGTGTACGGGGGCTTAACAGTCCGTTAGTCTACGCACCAGACTGCCATGTTAGCAACACGTAGCAGCAACAGCACCTGGGCTGAGGCTGGCTGGAAGGGCATTAAGAGGGCAGACACCCCCTGACAGATGGCAGCTGGTGCAGCATGTGCCAGGAGATACACACACACGTACGCTCTTACTTAGATCTTCCTCACGTGCATACACACACACACACACACACACACACACAATGGGGCTGGCCCCAAATATTCGATTATTCGGGTATTCGTTCGTTGGGCATGTATTCGGTTTAAATATTTGGATTCGAGTATTCGTTTTTCCACATTATGCATGCATGTTTTCCCATTAATCCCTACTGTCTCCATATAAACCCACATGTAATGTATTTGCCTGCCCTACGCTGTGTCATCAACACAATTGATTGCAATTGGCTCTGTTTGTAAGAAGAGAGTGAGGATATTCATTCAACACACTCTTATTGGCTAATACAGGAGGTATATGCTATTTGACAGCCCTGACTGGCTACATGTGCTCACTGAAGCTAGGAATCGAAGATTACTTCTGTTACGCTACTTAATTATAGTTGAGTGTTGTTAATGGAGTGTTTGAGAAAGAGATTTCGAATACTCGTTCGGAAATACCATCAAGTATTCGAAACCTGTAAAATGGTATTCGGGATAGCCCTAACACACACACACACACAAGTTAATCCTTTGACTAGCCCAGGTGCTGTCATGAATATGTGCTCCTGCATGCACATATTCATGACGGTGTTTGGGCTAGTGACAGACGAGGCTGTATAGGGAGAAACACATTCATGTAAAGGACAAAGCTGAGGACATGACAGACAGACTTCTGATTACATATCTTCCAGTCAATACTGAGCAAGTTGTAACCTGTAGCCTACTGTAGGTTGCTACTCACACACAGTATGCCAACGGTCTTTGCTAACAGACCACTGCGATGCTGTCCATCTCACTGTTGTCCAGGTCATAGTGGCTGGGTCTCCCGGCCCAGACAAGATTGAGATGTTTGTTGTTTCGTGGGGAAGTGACGTACAAACGACCGCTAACGCCCATCTGTTTATTATATCTGGTATTTGTTTATTATACTGTGATATCAGCTCATGGCATCTCACAACCAAACGTACTGGTTTCAAATGAGTTATCAGTATGCAAGACATCGTTTCCTGTTCTTCCTTATTCCTAAGTGGAAGACGTTAGGCTAGTCTTCACACCAAACAGGACAAACCCTAGACAGGTCACAAGTACAATTCAATACGTCATCATCACTCATTCTGATGAGAACAAAAGGTATTTCACAAGAAACAAGCGATTTGTGACTAGAAGGGATGGTGCCATTATGACTGAAGCTACATTTATGACTCAAACTTCTATTATGACACCATTAGAAATCCAAATATTTACTTGACTAATGGCTTTAGGGGAAATAAGGTCGTTTGATGACATCCCTATCCAAACTCATGCCTATGTTACAACAGACACGCGCGCACACACAGGCACACGCCCGCAGACATGCGCGCTTACTGAACATTCATGCTCACGTAGACATCCTTCCCTTCGGGCAGGTGCGTTTAGTCGCTTAAATAAGTGCAAAGCCTGTTAAGAAAAGCAGCTGGCTCAACAAAAGATTAGTCGCTTTGATTGCTGACCTAGTCAGGATACAGTATGAGCGCGCGCGCACACGCACACACACGCACACACACGAATAGAGAGAGGGGAAAAGAATGGTCCATGTTTGGAGAGACCCCACTATCGTATATAAAAATCTGTTACCTGTAACAACCTGACCCTGAAAGCAAGCACTGCTCACTCTCTCTCTACATTCTTCCACTATCCGATTCGGCCATTTTGGAATATAAGGCAATTGCTGCAAACAAAAAATGTACTTAATCTATATAAATCAGTTCTTATTAGAGAGGGCAAAGCAAAAGGGGGGGGAGCGACAAGAGGCTTAAAATGATTTACCTAAAAAAGGTAACACATAAATAAAAACAACAACAAAGGAATCTTTAAACCGCCTCCCTGCAAGCGACGAGCAGACAGTTTAGTACACATTTCACTTGTGTGCAGGAGTACGAACTGTACGGCTGTCAATTGGGGTTTTGCATATCACAGCCTGGGTCACTAGCAGGGGTGTAAGAAAATAAAAAAAATAAAAACACCATACACCCAAGTATCGCGATATTATGGTTTGCGATACTGTATCTATTCTCTATATTCCGTTACCAATTTATTAGTTTTTTGTAAAAGTACAAAATGCAAATAAGAAAAGAGAAAATAAGCTTGTTACCAGATTTAGCTTAAAGCTAATTTCCATCTGAAGTCCCTGAGCAAGTTTACATGAAGTGTTTGTTATGTTTTGCAGTGACACCACACATTAGCATTGTTATGAACGTTGAATTAGAAATTGTAACACCTTGCTTACATTATCGCAATATATCGCAACGTTTATCGTGATACGCATGGTATTGCCAGATTCTTGCAAATACACAGCCCTAGTTAATAGTCGGGTAGATTGCAGTTTGGTTTGAAACTGAAGCTCTGTAAAAATCATTGTGAGTCATTGTAAAAGAAAATCCGTTGCTGATGTTCACAATGTAGTGTTGCTCGAGTGACATAGCGAAACAAAACCACTTCCCTATTAATACTGGGTGAGAGTTAATTTTAGGAGCAAAATCAGTTCAATTACTTTAGACCTGCATTTCCCCTCGTTGATATCAGCAGAGTTTAAAGGAGTTTCGGCCAGGAAGGTCATTCAAGACTCGTTAGTTCAGAGGATGCAGAACATTCCTTCTTAATAAGAACGGGTTACTATAGGAACAATAATATGATGAAAACACTGCATTTCTTAACATTCTTAACCTGTGCAGATACTTTAACATAACAGGTTAGGTTAATAGTCAGCATGGCTTTGCTTTTTCCTTACTGGCGTACATTGCAAGGGAAACCAAGCATTCTAGTCATAATCTCTTTATTCACCTCACTCATAGTGTCAGATGGATAGCGTGTCAGGGTGATGGAGGGATGGGGAGTGGTATAGATTTACCTTTCAGCCCCAGAGAGAGAGAGAGAGAGAGAGAGAGAGAGAGAACACAAATATAGACTAGGAATGGAAACACAGCGCAGAGAGGCAAAAGGAGAACGAAAGATAATTAAGATGTCTGAAGAACAAAGAGAGAAGGCTTAAGCGGACGGCTTGTACAAGACAAGGCTCGAGACGATGTGGAGATAAAGCAAAAGACTGAATAAATGATGGAAGGCAGAGCGAGAATGGAAGGCAATAAGAAAAAAGATGATGATTATTCTTTTTCGTTCGGTTCGAGGGAGCTGGTCTATTTCTATAGAGATCGTCGGCATCACAAATTTTTACTTTGCTATGCCCATAAAGCCTAATTGCAAGAATTTGACAAAAAGCGGGGGGCATATCAGCGGGACTAAGCTGTGTGAGCTAATAGCGATTAGCTTATAGCACGTACTGGCTAGAGTGTTGGATTATCTAGACGGAAGGCAGAGCTGGAAAATACAAAATCAATGAGATGAGAAATTACAGCCAATGAAAAGATAATAATACAGAGAGACGGACGGACACCTTCATATCTGATTTAATGTGTGTGTGTTCAATAACAGCATGAAATAACTGCCCTGTAAGCTAGCCTCTGTCCCCTAAAGGTCTTTTAGAAGAACAGCCTCCACATGATTTATTTATTAACCCCCCCGCCCCCCAAAAAAAGAAAAGAAAAGCCTTCACTATCCCCTTCCTTTATAATGACCGTTTTATAGCTCTCACTTAACAACCCCCCCCCGATTATCAATCCCACAGCAGCAAGGCTTCCAGTATGGTGGCCCAGTACCTTATATATATATGTGTGTGTGTGTGTGTGTGTGTGTGTGTGTGTGTGCGTGCCCAAGTGTGAACTCCCAGAGGAAGCAACACTAGAGCCTTGGTATTGATTATATTAACGTGTGCGCACACACGCGCCTTTTGGACCAATATAACTGACCCAATTTACTTAAATGAACGCATGTGCGCACACACACACACCGCAAACATTTATTAGTAACGGCATTCAGCGCTCCAGAAACATTCCTCTCCTCACCGGGAATCTGGGAGTGTCAATACAACCAGACAGCAGTCAAGGTCATACCACAAAACCACTGCGTCAGCCAGGCAGATATGTAGGCCACACACACACACAAACACACACAGCGTACGGAAACGGGCCTGAGAAAGGGCTGTAATCGGGTTCGGACATAGCCTCACATAGCCATGCAAGTGCGGGTCGTGCTCGGTGACGGGCCACGTCAGGCCCGATTAAAGCTCTGACAGACACACAAACCAACACACCGACACACAAACCTCTCTGCTAAACAACACTCAACAATAGCCCTGTGTGTCGAGACACAGAGGGTCACTTATGGCATGTAGTGCGCACACACACACACACAAAGGCGTGTACAACCATAAACACGCAGAGACCTGGACAGAAGTCATGCACACACCCTGGCTCACACACGATTACACACTGAATGCTAGCCTCTTTAGCATACACTTTAGAACTAATTCACAATAACACATACACACACAAAAGGCTGGTATTGATTATATTCATAAACATCAGCTGGGGACTGATTATGCAACAGCCCCAGAGGATTCTGGGAAAGTGAGAGAGAGGGGGGGGGGCAAGGGGTCTCATGTTCTACCGGCAGTACAATCCCAGTGGAGCTCAGAGACACCAGTGGAGCCAAAACTCTCCATTACACCACCTCCCAATCTGGACATGCAGTTATGTTGTCATTAACCATACACCTGGACATGTGAGAGCTGATACTGCAGGCCTTCAGGCCAGGACTAGTGGCAGACATGGTTCTAGGGGACAAGCCTGGTTATAGGTGGGGACAGGCCTGGTTATAGAGGACAGGCCTGGTTATAGGTGGGGACAGGCCTGGTTATAGAAGACAGGCCTGGTTATAGGTGTGGACAGGCCTGGTTATAGAAGACAGGCCTGGTTATAGGTGTGGACAGGCCTGGTTATAGGTGTGGACAGGCCTGGTTATAG
>JAODLL010004595.1:0-11038 GCA_026546735.1 Forbesichthys agassizii | reverse complement strand
ATATTTACACGCGCACACACATAGTACTGTATATATTAGGTTTCTGTTGTTTTCTATACTCTTTTTTTAATTTATTAATAAAACGTGGTCTTATAAGAAGAAACTTTTCTAGACTTTTTGCATCTTTTGAGATGCATGCAATTATATATATATGAATTTTATTAAAACCAAGCAACCTTAAACGTGTGACAAAAAGCTTTACTCTTGTCCCACAATTAATGTCAAGGTCATTTAGTGTTATAATCTGAAAGAAAATAGCCTATTATCTCCTGTCTGGCATTCATTTACTTAGTCGGTCTCAGTATAGGATAGGCACGCTCCTCAACTCTAAATCAAATTATTTATTTTTTAATTCCGTACAGTTTTGGGTTTTGCTCCTTATCTCATCAAGATCACCTCTGCTAGTTTGTAGCTCAGTCAGTAGAAC
Organism: Forbesichthys agassizii; assembly: GCA_026546735.1. NCBI lineage: Eukaryota > Metazoa > Chordata > Actinopteri > Percopsiformes > Amblyopsidae > Forbesichthys > Forbesichthys agassizii. The sequence goes on along the minus strand of JAODLL010004595.1, from coordinate 10,611 downwards.
TATAGACATTCAGCAGCAGGAAATGGAGGAATTGTGAGTTGCAGCCGGTTGCAGCCCACAAACAGAGGGAGGGGAAAGATCTCTTTCGGCGTCAGCGACAAGTTGGACGACTTGAAGACTATGCGGATACGTTAACATTGTTACAAATTGATATTGCGAGCTTTGATAAAGGTTTACTTTGTCTACATACTATTGTTTCATTGTCGCGCCAGGCGATCCCAAGGGGTCTGTACCATTTGTTTTGTTTGTATTTGCTATTTTTTGCTATTTAGTTTTTGTTAACATTTTGCCATCCTAGCGATAGATAGCGTGTAGATAAGGATTTTGATTCAGATGGATTATAATCAAACATATTTTAATATAACCTATCGCATAGCCTGCACGGCTCAGTAACAACTCCATCTTGATCTCTTGCACATTCCTTATTCTTCTATAGTTCTTCAATAGTTCGTGCATCGCCAGCAAAGATGAGTGACGAGAATCGGCCTAAAGTTGAACTTTTTGTGAAGGTAATATTGAATGACACTTCGGGCAAATGACGCGTACGTTGGTGACATGTTGACAATATAAAAGCATATTGATTAACATTTCATCATGTTTCATGCTAGTGTGGCTGCTTGATACCACATAAAGTACCACGATTTTCATCTGTGTAAACTTTTGTAGCCTACTGTAACTGTTTTTGTTTTAGGCTAGTCAATCTCCATCAATTGCAATGATTAAGCACGTAGGTCTTAGGCTATAAATAAACAACCGTTAAACCTAATCTTATTTGGCCTAAGTGCAAATTAAGATAAGGGGCCATGCGACTTCAATCTATTTATATTTAGTATGTTAACGTCAGGGTTACTCAAGGGCGTTGTCTACAGTATGTGACACGTTATTCTAATAGGCTAGCTATAGCCTATATAACCCATATGTATTTTCCTTCCCTACACAATTTGCCATAATGATACCTTTATGTACTGTGAACACATAGGCCTACAGGGCAACCCATAGCAACCCCCTTTTATTATTTTTCCCCTTGAGTGAAAGGTGCCATTGTAACGTTGCAAAATCTCGACTGCCTGATCCACCTTTATAACTAAACTTGACCTTTTTTTTATGCTTGTGTGGTGATTCCTGTACCTGGAACAATAACTGCCTCTTTTTAAGTAAAGCATGACAAGTGTTCACTGCATAAGTGGGTTTTCAAGTGAGGTCTAGAAGAGGTAATGCTACATTATTAGTCGTTGACGTTATGTGTTCCGTTATGTTCCCAGGCAGGAAGTGATGGTCAGAGCATTGGAAACTGTCCCTTTTCTCAGCGGCTTTTCATGGTGCTGTGGCTCAAAGGAGTAACGTTTGATGTCACCACCGTGGACATGAAAAGGTGTGTGGTTTCAAAGAGGTGTTGTGTGCGTGCGTGTGTGTGTGTGTGCGCGCACTGACAAGTAAGTTGTGTTTGATTGTAGCTGTGTGAGTTGTGTCATTTCCCCCTTTCGTTTGCTGTTTATTGTTTGGCTGCTATTCTTCTTCCTCTTTTCTAGTCTCTTATTTTCACTTGTTGACCTTTCTTCTCATGCGTTATCTGCGTATGTCTGTATCGTGTTTTCTCTTTCTCTAATATGCTCGCTTAATTTCCCACTATTTTATATCATAAAATAGTGATATAATATAACATGAATTTCATAGTCAGATGTCTTCCTCTGTTTCTCCCTTTCTTGTGACATTATGTACATGCATGATGTAATGACATAATGCATAATAAAACACAATAATGAGAAACAGCGGGGTCTGAAAGTCAATCTTCCATCTATCCCTTTTCCTCCTAGGAGCTTTATCGTGTTTTCCACTATTCATTTCGTAGTTATTTACTATGATGAAAGTCTTTACTTGTAAATGATGTCTTTCAAACCAAGGCAAGACAATCAAAGACAAGTCAAGCAAAATGTACATTTCAAGATGCATGCATTTTCTTATACTATCGAATCATCATATAGGTTATTTGAAGAAAGAAAAAACATTATTTTCAGCACTACAGTGATTTTACTTTGTCATTTTGATTAAATTAAAGGATTTATTAGATCTTGGTTGTTATTCTTACTAGATTTATGCTCTCCCATTAATGGAATTACCATCTGACAATTAGATATCATTTTTTTAATTATTAAATACTATTAACGCATAAGTACATAAGCATTATTATTATACTAAACTCTTAAAATTGCACTAAAACTTACTAGAATCACTTATCTTTAAATTTAGTTTAAAAAAAAAACATTTTTTATTATCGATGACACATATGTACTGTATTTTTTGATACAGTGTGATTTCTTTTAGTTTTTAAACTAGTATATCAACAAAATCAATGTATATTTTCTATGTGGGGGACACTATGGGCAAGCCGAGCCTTCAGCCATGGTGGTGATTGACTGTAAAGATGCAGGCTAATAAAAACATTAGTACATAAATACAATTGGACTAAAAGTGAGCTGCACAGCTCTTTTTCAAGTCAATTGTGTAAATATTCACACTTTATTTGAAGATATTCATGATTATCACGATAATGGACATTCACAACGATACTATTATCCTCAGTATTTTTATCACGATGAACGATAATATTGTATATCATCTCATTCCTAAATATAATGCAAAATTGCATTGACTACCCTTCTTTGCTCTCAACACCCCCCCTCTATCCCTCTCTCCCCCTTCTCTCCTCCCCACCCTCTCTCTCTTTTTCTCTCTCTCCCACCCTCTCTCTACCATAACAGGAAGCCAGACATTCTCAAGGACTTGGCTCCAGGTGCCCAGCCCCCCTTCCTGATCTACGGGAGCGAGGTCAAAACTGACACCAACAAGATCGAGGAGTTTCTGGAGGAGAATATGTGCCCCCCCAAGTAATCACTTCATGCTTTTGAGGGATTACATTTAGGAATTGCTGCCCCTTTCCCTTTTTTCTATTTTAAATGAACAACAAATCCTTTGAACCCTTCTCTTCTCTTCTTCTCTTCCCTTCCGTTCTCTTCTTCCCTTCTCTTCCCTTCTCCTCCTGTTGTTTTGGTAGGCTTCCTCGTGTTCCTTCCCTTTGCTTTGCGCTCTTTCCCGTGCAGTATTCAACTATTAGACCTGTGTGGAGTCTCATTACAATTATATGGAGGTGTAGGTTATTTTCCACATCATTTTATGTATTTGGGGACTTTCAGGATGTCAGAATCCCAGATTGACATGAAACTTTCCGTGAGGAATCATGAGTGCAAAACAATTCTTAGTTCAAGAAGGTGCATGAGCTTCCATGAGTGCAAATCAATTCTTAGTTCAAGAAGGTGCATGAGCTTCCATGAGTGCAAATCAATTCTTAGTTCAAAAAGGTGCATGAGCTTCCATGAGTGCAAATCAATTCTTAGTTCAAGAAGGTGCATGATCTGAAACATTAATATAATCCTTAAGCATAAAGGATTCCACTAATTTGGTTCTGTCTTCAAGATACCCTCGCCTCGCAGCCAGAAACCCTGAGTCAAACACAGCAGGCATGGATGTGTTTTCTAAGTTCTCAGCGTACGTGAAGAACTCCAACCCTCAGCTCAATGAAAGTGAGTGAGAGCATTATTATATCTGTGTATTTTCTGGCCTAATGATTGGTGTTTATTTGTTAGAAATTCTGTATGTCATGCTCTGTGTTGTCAGAACAACTGTCATATAGCAGTGCTTCTTTAAAGGAAATGTGAATAATAATAATAATAATAATAATAATAATAATAATAATACATTTGATTTTTTGGACGCCTTTCTCAAGGACATTTTTACATTTCAAATACATAGATATAAAAACAGTTGGCTGAAATACACATATTATAGTAATAGACATTTTATCAGAGAAATATATACAAAATAAATAAAATAAAACAGGTGAGAGTAGATCAAAGGGTCAAATGACATAGGATATACAATATGTGTGTGTGTGTGTGTGTGTGTGTGTGTGTGTGCGTGCGTGTGTGTCTGTGTGTGGCCCATGAAGCACTTGTTTTCTTCAGATATGGTTTGCCTTCATTCATGTTCTGTGCGCATTTGTGTGTTCAGACCTAGAGAAAGGTCTGTTGAAGGCCCTGAAGAAGCTAGACGACTACCTAGGTTCCCCACTTCCCGACGAGATTGACGAAAATAGTGCTGATGATGTCACTTCCTCATCCCGCCCCTTCCTGGATGGCCAAGAGCTTACTCTGGCTGACTGCAACTTGCTGCCTAAACTACACATTGTCAAAGTAATTTTAGTTTTGATGCCTTCTCCGTCAAATACAAGACGTTTTGTCCTTTTTTGAACTTCACTTCTCCTGTATGTCTAGTGCCATTGAAAATGAGAATACGTTTCTCTTATTGACTCTCTATCGCCCCCAGGTGGTGTGTCTACAATACCGCAACTTCAACATACCTCGTTCTCTGGAGAACCTGTGGAGGTACCTGGATGGTGCATATGCCCGGGAAGAGTTCACCTCCACTTGCCCCGTTGACTCAGAGATCCACATAGCCTACTCCTCTGTAGCTAAAGCTCTCAAGTAGGCAGAGGAGGCCGGGCAATCCACAAATGAATGAGGCGAACCATACGGAATATAGCGTGCACGCGCGCGCGCACACACACACACACACACACACACACACACACACTCTACTCTACTCTTTTAACTAAAATTGGTTTTCTATTAGAAATGTTTGTTCTTTGGGCACGACAAATGTCACCATACTTTTAGTATATTTTAAAACCAGTGCAGATCTACACAGACAACTACAAATCTTCCCAAACAATGAAATACACAGCACATCAAGCCTTGCATACTATAAACTTATACTTATCTCTAAACGTGATTACAGAAGGAAACACATTGTCTGTACACATCAGACAGATTAACCAGTATTAGCATCTGTTATAAGTGGCAATCAAAGTGTGGACGTCTATAGTTACAGGCTGCCATGCCCAGTACAATGTTATTTCACTGAGGAGGTGACGCTGCCTTTTACAGTTGTGGATCAACAGAGTACCAATTGTACACTTAAATCACCTTGCACTTAAATAAAGGGATTTTTGTCTAGGTCAGATGGGTTGTGGTGGGCGTGTGGCTAGGCTGAGCCGGAAGGTATAGCTGAGAGCAGTTTTAGATACAGGAAATTATTTCAATAGACATTTGTTTAACCTTTCTGCTCTCGCCCAGCCACTGCAAAATGATTTACAGCACAACAAGCATTCTTTGTTGGATTTTGTTGGAGTCATGCCAGTGTATCATTCTACTGTAGCAAGCTTCACTATTTCTGTGTGAACGATACTTCACTTGGTGGGGGAATGCAGAAATTGTGATCGAATCATAAGAAATTAAGTATCTATGTTTTTTTGTACATTAGTTTCTGTTGTATCGATTGCCTTGGTAGGTTCTCCAGTCTCGAGGCTGAATTTCGGTTGGTCAGCTGCATGTTTCAACGGTTAACAATGTTTCAACTTAAGTCAATTCTACTGTATAGCCAAACACAAATATAATGTAATGTTTGAATCAAAAGACTCCTTTAATCAGGGATCGGTTTGAACACAATTGAATAGCGCAAGCTCACATGAACATATTCTATTTTTATCATTAACATTATTAGACATTTAATGTAATTATTTTATAAAACAAGAAACCCTCCTCCTGGCTGGCTTGTGAGATTAAATCAATGTTATGTACCCAAGAGAAAATGCATTAGAAACTGTTATGAAGGGAGTGGTCCTACAGTGCTATAATGTTATGTCTGTATTTTTAAAGGGACCGTTTATATAATTTCAATGCTCTTGAGTAATTTCAACTTTACTGTAAGCGAAGCGATGTTACTATTTTAATTCTGCTAACAATTTCAGGATTTTATTTTTTAAATTTGCTTTTACTATTTCTTCCCAATATTTGGTTATGATTATACTTGCAGACACTTGTCACACTGATTGACCTAAGGATCTTTTATGTCTTTTGTACATTTAATCTCATTCCGACTTAAATTTGTGAATTATTCGAATAAAAGATTTTCAATATAACACATACTTATTCTAGTGTTCTTTACATCAGATTTATTATTTTATTTAAATTTAAAAGAATGCAAATCGTTATAAAACAAAATACAATAAAACAAACAAAACCTTCACTCAGAACTATGCCATATGAGTAGAATACGTTTAAAAATGTAACATTTAAAATAGTAGGCCTACACGCATTTGGCGAATATTCCCGCCTCTCGCATATCAGCACCATACCATTTACTTATTTGCCACTTTCCATGGTGATGGTTTAAATTAAATATTATAACTGGCTATAGGCTAATTGACGGCAAGATATCCTGACGTAACCATGTAACTGATGTTTGGACGTTTTGCAAATCCTATCGTATACTATATAATTATGCCACTGAGTCTGCCCATTGTAGTCCTACCTAATGTACAACCTTTCTAAACTTTTGCCTAATTGGCTATTTGTAATACAGATCGTCTACAAATAACAACCTAACCCATGTTATCAATGCTCTCCTTCACTTCAGTAGTGTTATTACATAGAAAACAGGCAGTAGCAGCAGTACCACATCTTTCCAGCAGGGAGCAGCAACGTGCACCGCCCCGTTACACAGGTCTGTGTCACAACACACGTTGCTGTAGTTGAAGTTGAAACCTGCAGCTTCTTTTTGTCCGCTCAAGCCGCAGTGACTGGAGATGGCACAGCTTTTCTCATACAGTTTGAGAGTCAGAGAGCCTATAGGAACAAAGAAAGATAATTGTGTGTCTTCAATAGCAATTACATTGCCTGATCCAAGAACAATAATGGATCGTTATTCAATTAATAGAATATAAAATAAGACTTTGCTGAAAGGAAATTTGGTTGTTACAGTAGCCAAAGTCGAACAGTGCAAACAAACAATAATCCTGGTAAAAGGATAAAGCTATACACATCTGGTTATGAACAAATAGTAATCTCAAAGGTCAAAATTACATGAATCAGGGTTGTGAGGCTGAGGCCCAGGGTCGTGAGGCCCAGGGTCGTGAGGCCCAGGGTCGTGAGGCCCAGGGTCGTGAGGCTGAGACCCAGGGTCGTGAGGCCCAGGGTCGTGAGGCTGAGACCCAGGGTCGTGAGACCAAGGGTCGTGAGGCTAAGACCCAGGGTAGTGAGGCTGAGACCCAGAGTCGTGAGGCCCAGGTTCATGAGGCTGATACCCAGGGTCATGAGGCCCAGGGTCGTTAGGCTGAGACCCAACGTCTTAAGGCCCAGGGTCGTGAGGATGAGACCCAGGGTCGTGAGGCCCAGGTTCATGAGGCTGAGACCCTGGGTCATGAGACCCTGGGTCGTGCAGGCTGAAACCCTGCAGTGCCTCCACTTACCGCGTGTTCCCACCGCAGTGCTGGCCAGACACCGCTGGCCTGCCGGGCATTCCTGGGGAAACTTGAGGCAGTCCATCTGGGAGATCACAGGGAACACACAGGTGTAGCAGCGCAGACTGGCTGAGGGGGACAAGGAAAGTAGCATCTTAATAATAATAATAACAATAATAATAATAATAATAATAATAATAACATGTATTTATAATAACATGTAACCTGACTACAGTATACAGTCAGGCTGACGGTATTATTGGCTGAATTGGACATATCACAGATACTGTACATATATATATTATGACAGATTTACATAATGGTTGAAAAGTTGTGCTGTGCTGCATAGTGCAGCTACAATATAGGCAGTATAAAGCCTTTTTCAGTGCCCACAGCAGGATGTGTTCTCACACATTTTCAGTCATTTTGAATATTTCAATTTTGACTCCAAATTCCAAATATATTAGTCAATACAAATTTTAGACCATTTAACAAACGTCCAACCGTTTAACAAAGATATGATCCATTTAAACACTTATTACATTACACTTATTACAATATTTATTTCAAGAGGTTTTACTGTTTACCTGCCATGGGGAGACAGCACAGGGAAAGGACTAGAAGCTGTGAGCATGTCATGATGATCAACATGAAGTCCCCAAGTTGATACTGGTGTGCTTTAGTAGATCAGCTAAATATTGTCCAAGTGCCCTCTGTCTGTCATCCAACGATTCGATACCTCTCCTTGGTTATTCGTAAACTAAATCTCTCGTTGTTTTCTCCTGCCGTATTGTTTGAAGTCAAATCTGTTGGTTTTTTCAGCTCTTCCTCCGTCTTTTGATGGTATCAAGCTAATGTGTGATCTTTTTAAATGCCTTTTTCGACAGTCAACTCCCTTGGATCACTATCCACCTGTGTTCTGCATGTTTCTCTCATATGTTACTCCCATACGAGTCAGGCGTAACTTGTGCATGTAGTCATCCTATAAGTCTTCACACTAGTGAGTCTCCACCCTGAAACTTTTAATTTCATTTGGAAGATAGCTAACTGTTAACTGCTGATGCTCCTGCAATACGCCAACTTCAATGAAGGAATGTGACGTTTTTTTAATACAATACATGTGCCTAAAAATGATGAAAATTGGTGCAGCTACAGTATGGTAAAATTGTAAATGTTACCTCTCTTCTATCTAAGAGTGTCATATTTTAATCCCCTTGTTAACTTTTCATGCTCTTTTATCACTATTTATAAAATGTTGTTTTTAGATTGTATTGTATGCACTTTACCTATTGCATTTTGTATATGGTTGATTAGGTGGTAACAGGTATGATGACATTATGCTGCATTTGTTCTATTTAGAATATTGTTTGCTTATAATTGCTGGTATACGACCTGTCCAACTACTGACAAATGTACTACATGTAAGTCACTTTGGATAAAAGCATCTGCCAAATGCTGTGAATGTAAATGTCAATGTTAATAATTTCATTATAGGGAGTCTGTTAAGACCAAAATGTATTTGAACAAAAATCATAAAACATGTTTGTGATTTGACATGTTGGGAAGTGATTTTGCAGACCTTTATTATCTTATTATGTTTAAATATTTGGAGGCATCTCTCTTATTACAGCAAGGTAGAAAGCATTGGTTGCATGGGTCTTATGTGTTGTCTGACTATGTGCTGGCCCTAGGAAGGGGAGAGAGAGAGAGAGAGAGAGAGAGAGAGAGAGAGAGAGAGCTGGTAGGAGAGTCAATGTAAGTGAATTACCCATTAGACCCTAATAAGAAACATGAGGGCTGGCTTCAGGATAGTCTGCTGACAGGACTCTTGTGATGGAGAGGCATGCACACTCACAATAAGATCTTTACCAGTTGAATCATTACCTAGCCCAGGGGCTCTTAAACTTTTCAGCTCGCGACCCCCCAAAAACAACAGTGCCAGAGACTCGTGACCCCGACTATCCCAAGAGGTGGTAGAAGAATAACAGCCATATTATTATTTGATAGTATTTTAATACAGGCTAGTAGCAGAATACATCAAAGTAATTTATACACTGTACTGCTACTAACAATTATGGCAAAACTATGCCATTTTAAAATGTCATTTAATTAATGAAAATCATCTCGCGACCCCCCACAGTTTGAGAACCACTGACACAAAGCTGATCCTGAAAACCCCATTCATCTGCTGACAAATACAATATAAACATCAGCCAATAGTATTTATCTCTGCAAATACATGTCTTGTTCTGGTTTGTCCGGTTATTAAAATAAAGTTATTCTGCAGGACACAACTGACACAAGTTGTGCTGGTAAATTGTATTAATGTTTATAAACAATGATGTATAACTGTGTATGAATATGTTTTTATACTGTATACGTTTGAAATTTGGAAAGAACACTAATGGAGTTTTTGCAACATTATACATAATCTGAATTTGGACCAAAGATGGATTAGGATACACCCACGCATGCGTACATGTGTGTGCTCTTGTCCAGACATATCCAAGCAGTGCTATTTTTGCCCTCTCAAATGAGAGCTATCATGCTGAGACAAAACACCAATTGTGCTCAGATATTCTTAATGTACACACCTAATATGGACATGTCCTGCCATAAATGTGTGGTAAATGTGGATGTCTCATATTACTACATGAAGTGACGGCATTATACATGTATCACTAACCATTACCAGAAAAACACTGATTACAAAAGATGAGTAATTTTCGACTCAGACCTTAATAGAACATACATAACACGGGCCATAAAAGTTAGTTCAAACAATTGACCCCTGTATTACTTGATGATTTTAACCTTAAACAACATTGTGGTCAGTATTATTTAAACTTGGAACATGTTATTACAGGCATATTGGCGAAGCAAAGTAGGGAGTCATACTTCATATTCCAACCTCAACTTGAACTGTGTTTACATAAAACGTACCCATAACATTTAACCACGTCCACGAGTATCAGTCCAATCATAGGGTGGTGAATATTTGTCGATGGAGGTTTTTTTTTTGCGTGCTGGCTAGAGGGGCTAACGACAGATGGTGTTTTTTAATCCTGTCTGTGTTCTATCATTCTCTCTCTCCATTCCTCCCCTTTTTCTCCCCTTCAATCCAAGTGTCCTTCAGTCCATCTAGGCTACCGTATCGACTTACAGGCTCAAATACAACAATGCCTATGTGGACCTAAATGTGTTGTCTTTGTCTCTCTCTCTCTCTCTCTCTCTCTCTCTCTCTCTCTCTCTCTCTC
>JAODLL010004594.1:0-11038 GCA_026546735.1 Forbesichthys agassizii | reverse complement strand
CGACGGTATATTTACCAAATCGACGTATTAAGTAACCGGTTACGTCGGTTACGTCGACTAATCGTCCCAGCACTACTGCCAAAGTCTGTATAATAGGTGTACTGTAGATGTATATTGGGTTGAAGAATCATTGGTTGATTCTAGGGTTAATTATATTTTTATATGGTATATTTTGTTTTGTATTTAGAGTTATCTTATTACTATCTCTACAACTTTTCCTAAAAAAGTGTCTTTTGTAAGGAATGTATATCTTTTGTATGTAACCCTTTTTTGGCGACGATTTAACGTCCTTTTTTTTTTACATGGACAAATCTCTATTCAGGAATTTCTGTCCGCTTTAATCATGTTGAAAAGAAGATGTTCTTAAGCTCTTGTTTATATGAGTGAAACAGGGTCCAGTAGATATGGGAAGAAAAATAAATGTGACAGGAAGTTATTTCAAAAAGAATGTTTGTTTCGATATATCATGGGGGGGAAAAGATCCTAAATCCTATACTCAGTGAACCTTGATCCCGTATGCTGTTTCCTGTGCACTCGGTCATTAGTGGTCTATTCTCATACCAGTTACAGCAAACCAAATATAGTCCTGTATTGTTCAGCATCACTGCTATCACATTGAGTTCTCTGTAGAAGGGAATTTAATTTATTTTCTTTTTTCTTCTAAGGTAGCCCTCCTAGTAATTGGCTTTCCTCTGTGTTGACAGCGACTTGTCAGGGAGGCTTAATAGTCTTAATTACTTACAGCAGGGATGGTGTGTCACAGAACTGGAATGTAACAGAATTATAGTGTCAATTGACACTATAATTTACATGAGAAAATAATAAAATGCCAGTGTTATGTCCTAATGTCCTGGGTAATTATGGTGCCCCATTGCTCCACATTTCATCCACATCTACTGTGCACAACCGTGTTTGCACAGTGTCTGGGAGAGGTATGGTAGAGTAGAGAAGATGTAAGTGAGCACTGTGCGGGGAAGAGTAAAGATGAGTGCGAGCCACTCAGGACTCAAGTGGGGAAGGGGCAGGTTGTTTTCTAACAGGTTTCAACAAAGAACTAAGTAGGGGAATTACACACAACACTGATTCCCCATGAGGATTAGGTGGTTATAGAGATATGCATGTTTACAATGTTTGCTTGAATACTACTACTGTTGTTAAATGTAACCCGGGGTAATATGCAAAAATGTTGTGTAACCCATGTGACCAAAGTGGAAAATAAACACCTGAGCTCATGTTATTCACATTTATCTCTCCTCCTCTCTGCCAATCATTTAATCATTTCATCTCCCCAGAGCATACCATCCTCTCGCTCCCTTTCGGGCTCCCACCCTTTCTCAGCCTATTAGTGTGATCGCACCTCTATGTCCTCCATGCAAACATCAAAGCTGCACACATCAAACGGGTTACACAGCCGCTCATTTGAATTCACTTATCTCATCATTCATGCTGGTGAGACCAAATCTCTCTCTCTCTCTCTCTCTCTCTCTCTCTCTCTCTCTCGCACATGGACGCACACGCGCACACGCACGCACACACACACACACACACAGAGAGCTGACTTAATTTGATTGGAAAGATGTAGTCAACCCATGGAATCAAAGGAATCGGCTCCTGTAAGATGTCAAGGTCTGGCTGAACCATAGGTCTAAATACACACACACACACACACACACACACACTCAGCCCCAATGAGTTGCCCTTCACACTCATACAAATACTTGACATAGACATGCAGCATGGGTGCATGGTGGGTATATAGGGAAGTGATGCGTAGGGGTTGGTAATACATTTGCCACTTTTCCTGAAGCTCATTCGTTTCTCTGTCCTGACTCGTTTTGCATATACCTCCCACTGGGTGATAACTGACAAGGCATTTAGTCAATACGCCCCGTGTTAATGTGTGTAGCACGCCCTTCCCTCGACGGATACATCCTGTATGGATTCTGGCTTCTACAGCGCATCGGGCTCCTGTGGCGATACAACATATGCTCAGAAGCTAAATGTGGGTCTTTCTCATTCCCCACTGGAGTTGTACAGTGTAGCATACCATCGTTCTCTCTCTCATGTTGTTTCCAGCATCGCTCATACTCTTGGCCCTGTCTCACGCTCCCTGACTCTCGCTGTGACCCCTCCCTCTTGACAACCTCCTGTCTCCTTCCTTGTCTTTCCATTGCGCTCTGGGCCCCCCCCGCCCGTCACACACCCAAGCAAAGAGCACCAGTCTGAGGAACAAAGATGCCTCTGTTTCCACATAGCAATGTTACCCGGGTGCACACGCACTCACTACACACACACATGCGCTCACTATGCGCACGTGTGCTCACACAGCAGGTTCCTGTGGGTAAACAGGGCGGGCCAATAGTGCTCTAGTGGAGGAGAAACACTCGCTCACACCAGGCCAATGCGCTCGGCAGAGCACCTAATTGCAATGATAAATACGAGGTGGTGACGATGGCAGACAGTGGCTGACTGGAAGCGCTTCTCGAACCCTGGGAGGGAGCGCGCATGCTCTCTCACGCTTCATGTGCAAGTAGTTGTTCATGGAAGGAAACGTGTGCAGAAATACACATGGAGGAAAGGAACTTACAATAACCTTGTTAACATGACAATCAATTGGCTGGTTGATGAAAACATAGTAGGGCTGTTTTTTTACTGCGATGGCTCACAGAGATTCTATCTAAGAGAGTTACCATTTAAATAAAAAGGAGATTCGAAGCTGACATATTCTGCCCTTAACACACTCCAACAGCACATTGTTGAGACATTATTGATCCCGTCTCTACAGACCAGCTATCCCCTCTCTGCTCCTTTCAAAACTAATAGGCTCCAGATAAGATGATTTCAGATGAGTATATTATTGCAGCATTAAATTAAATCCAATAGGTTTGTTTTCCTTCCCTCTGCTCTCTATTTTTCCCTCTCCAAATCATTATCAGTGCGAGCCAGCATAGAAGATGGCAGCTCAAAAACACTTCACTTGCTCCATCTTCTATTCAGCACAATGACACTATTCTAACTGAAAGCGAGACAAAATATGCTTTACTGGGACTAATCTGCAAAAGCCACCATGAGCAATTGGTGAGCCAGAGAGCTGGATGTAAAACGAGAATGATATGGATCAACAAGAGATATAAATGTTAAGGAATGAATGCTTGAAGTGAGCTTCACGCAACATAATTTTGTGGGTGGTTCATTAGTTTGATTAGCAAGATTTACGATTTGTTTTCAAATGGTTGTTAAATGGGTACTTCACTTTCTACTGTCTTCAAAAGGAATGCAGGTAAACTAACAAGAACTAAAATAGCTTATGCCATAAGGTAAAATGGGAAACATTCATTCTTTAGGAATAAGCTGGTAAAGATATTGATGGATAACATTGTAACTCATTATATTTCTCTATTATATTATTACCTGATATTGTGTTTGTACATCCATAGTATCCTATACTTAACCGAGTATGCATACTGCAAGACCCACCATCTGGTCTGGTGAAGACATATATCCACACAGAACCACAAGAATGGTTTACAATTTAAAGCTACACCAAGATGTATTTGTTTGAAAATGTGATTAATTTTACAGTTTCTAAGCTCAATGGGAGGGCGTACCTCTTAGATGTCAATCAAGGGTTTGCACATTCATGAGAAGGGAGGTAGGCTGTAGCCTGCGGTTGTTAGGTGGTTAAGTTGCAAAGAACAATGAGCATTTTGGCTACCACTATTTTAAAGTTACTCTTAACTTTCTGCCACTAAAGGCACGCACGGCCAGAACAGCAGAAACGTAATCCATCTTCCGCAGGACATTTCTTCAGAATCCACCTCAATACCTCGGCTAGTGACCTCTCCACGTCACTCTAACTGTTCTATGACCATCCCAATCTTTTTATCTTCTATCCCACCGAAACAAAATTATTTCTTTCATAAATTATCTAACAGGAAAGATAATTTCCTGGAAAAAAATATTTTCTTTCCTGATGTATGTTGTATAGCTCCCCCTACAATAACCTTGTTTAGCCTGGCCTACAGTGTACAATTAAGATTTCAGTGTTTATCTTTCCAGTTCAAGATGGATGGTACCTATTCTAGCCTTTTTTCCAGGCTCTTCTCAGGATCAACAATATACCTGGTAGTGACGCTACAACCAAAAGCTCTTACTGTAACACTCCAAAATGTGTGAAGTAATATATAAAAGACCCAACATGGTATCAAAGGGTGATACATTACTATAGTATTCACTTTAAACACAAAATACCAAAAATATCCGCTCTCGGTGTCTTCGTTCTAGCCATATGCAGTATTGAGAACATGCATGAATTTACTGAGCCATGTTACCTGTGCTATTGCGTATTAATCTACTGTATACTATATACAACATGAGTAGAATGTCAACAAAGCTAAAAACAACGATTCACTGTTTTGAACACCGCCCAAAATCGAATTAACTTTCATGTACAAATGCTTTGAAGTGCACTTCAGGGAGCTCTCACAAGGTTGCTATCATAAAAAGACCAAATAAATGATCAAATAAGTATACTGCATCAATTAAATATTGTAATGCATGTTCCTTTTGCGGTGCAATTTGATTTGGAAGTTAAAAAAGGATAATACTACTTTGCAAAACAAATGCAAAAACATTGTACAGTACATAGAATAATAGCGCTGCATAAGGCAGAAACATCACATATTTATTTGAAGGACAGGATAGTTATTGTTTCTCATTTTCTCCAGTAAGTGCATTTTTCTTTTCAATGGATTTTAAAATCCATTTGTGCTGTGCTTGTGTAATTGAATCTTGGTGTAGGCATAGTTACTGTATTACAGTTTTTTTCAATCGCTAACAAGCGCTTACCCATACTTCAGATACTTTTTCTAAACTCTTAACACAGACTCTCACCTACAATACACAATTAGCCAAATGGATAATTTTCTTTTAAAAAACACATTTTGTTAAACATATACCAACTCTTCATTTAAAAATAGAACACATCTTTCTCTGCACACAATAACTTTACCAAAACACTGGAAATCTGACTCAAAATGAAATTATTCTGTCAAAGAATCACACTTGTTTTCACTTCACAAGGTACATGCAGTCAATCAAAGTACACCAGGATTCAAAATTCTGGCTATTGTTGACATTGCAAAAACTGCTTAGAATTTTATGTGTCGTCCCGACAGACTCCTGACAGTTAAGTCTCAATTAATTGTAAAAGAACAGAATAATCTGTCGAATGATTTTTGACACAATAAACATGTCTCATAAAAAAAAAATGTACCACTTGTGTGAATTTACTTTCCATGACTATAAACAGCTTATATAGTAAAACTCCCCGAAAGTATAACATATCCACGTAAAATTTTGCATATAAAATAATGGTTCTGGATTCAAAACAAAAGTATATTAATGCAGTGGTTCTCTGACTTTTAAATTACTTAATTAGAATTTCCTTAAAAATGCAAGTAGCCTACATCTTTTAGGGTGGTTGATTTGTTTGTTGAAGTTTGTTTGCATGCATTTAAAAGTTAAGTTTAGCTTTATAGTATCAGACATCACATTGGAGGTTAAACAGCAAGGAAGTTAGTACCTGCTGAGCCATTTGGGACCATTCTTTTTAACATAAGCAAGTCAGCCTAACATACGACATCATTTTACACAATTACCCTCTAAAACACCAAGTTGTAAAATAAGACAACTGTTACGTCTTCAACCCTGACAAAAACTCACTGTGTCTGAAATTAGCAACATCAGCAGTGCACCCAGTCCTGCCTCTGCAGTTATCCTGGATTCCCTTGCGATAATTACTTTACCTTGGAAACGTTGTGCGAATAGAACAAGAGCAAGAGAGAAGTGGAGAAAAGAACGACAAGGGCAAAAGCCTTAGTTTCAGTGTATACAATAGCAATGATCACCCATCAAGCTATTAACAGCCAACTCCTGAGCAATTCCACAGTTGCTGCAAGTGGATGTCACCAATTAGTGTGAGTTTCTTTCTGTGTGTGTACGTGTGTGTGTGCGTGTGTGTGGAGAAAGCGTGAGAGACACTCCTGCACACGTGTGTGCACGTTTGTATGCCTTTTGCGTACCTATGATGTGAGAGTTCAAAGAAGCCAGAGCTCTGCCTGTTTGAATCAGATCAGAGGAGAAAGTGTGTGTGAATTTCTGCTTAATTTACCAGCTAATGGCCCCGAGAGCTCCCAGGGACAAAGATAGAGAGAGACAGCTTGTGTTTGAGTGCATTTATATCAATTGAGAAGGATGAAAAAGGTCAAAAGAAGGAACAATGACAAAAAAAAAACGTTGATACCAAAGGGGCTTTAAAAAATACTATTCATAAAATAGTTTCTATTACTTAGATATATTGTATCTCCCAAAGACTGACAGCCATGTTTTCCCTCATCTCGCAATATCCTTATTTTCATTGGCTTTTGTTGCGTCGCAATCCCAGCCTGCTTTATCTCCACCCCCGCTGATAGGATTGATGGGTCAAGACAACTACCACGTTGAGCTGTTTAGCTATGATTGACAGGAGCTGTGTGTGTGTGTGTGTGTGTGTGTCTGGATCGCAGGTGGAAGGTGGACAGAAAGGTTTCTCATAGGAATGTGATATAAGGGAGATTGTGCACTCCTACAGATGGATCCGTGAGAAGGCAGAAATATAGTCTGTACGGTAAAGTTCAAGGGGGAGCAGTGATACATTTCTCAGTCTCCAAACAATAATTCCCTAAAATGCTATTAGAAGGCCACTGTAGTGTTAGTTTTTTTTGCACTATAATGAACAGGAAGAAGAATATATGCATACGTTTACATAATCATTTAAGAGAATATGTGATTCTTGTTTAAACGAAACCTGCCACTCTTCTCAAGCAGCACTCAGGTCAGCTCTCTGCACATCAAAACAAGCAGATAGTTGGTACATTAGTCTACCATTCCAACTCTAGAGCAACTGCTCAGAGGTAAACATGTTAATGAGATGCTCAAAACCAGTTCATGAAGCATAGAGGGACAAACTACTTTCTAACATCTTATTAATAGCACTTTACTGTAAATAAAATTAATGCATTCTATTTATATTATTTCTATTCATTTCTAACAAGGAGTCTATACCATTTGACCCCCTATCAAGTCCAACATCATAGTATTTCTTTAAGCATTCCAGACTGAGGGGTGACAAATTCATTCACTTATTTTCTTAGTGAAGTATTTAACACAGGAGTGACATAACACTGCATTAAGCCAGAGCTTTAAATCATGAGCTAACCATTTTCTAATCTGTCTTTATAAGATGATTTGATGTTTCTCATTTCAAAATATTCTCTTTCTTTAATCAAGTCTGTCTCCCTGTATTTGGGTTAGCGCTTTGAAACGAGACTGGCTTTTGAAAGTCTTTGCTTTTCAATATGAGTACAAAAAGAGCAAATCTTCATGGATTCTACTTGCAATAAATAACCATCCTGGTTCCTCTGCTATTCAAGGTCAGGTAAACACATCTTGATATGTCTGGGCTCTTCACACATTATAATCAAATTCAATGAGACACCGCCTACAGTGAGAGAATCAATCCAACAAGCACAAGATCCCATAAAGGACAATTTACCATAGCCCCCAGAGTAATGCCCAGCTTGTAACATTGCCTTTGTATTACTCGCTTTAGACTTTTACAGAGATTTTTTGTTATTGTTGTTGATGAGTTATATAATTAAGCACATTTTTTTCCATGAAAGCAAGTAACTGCTTAAATATGCTTTATGAGCTGTAATCTAAATATTAGGACTGAACTATGAGACACATCAATGCTGGTGTTTTGATCAAAATCTGCATTTTATGGGCTGAAAACATTTATACACATATCTATTTAAAATCGCTCAAGGTCCTTGCTGGCTTCATTCAAATGTTAATGTTAATCGGGACTCCTCACACAAGTTATGCATTGGGTGGAGTCACGCCGGGATTACACTGGGTGTGTGTGCAGCGAGTTCTGGCTCTTTTTGTTTGTTCCATCCTCCACTAGACTTCCACTGGGA
This sequence comes from Forbesichthys agassizii, assembly GCA_026546735.1. Lineage (NCBI taxonomy): Eukaryota > Metazoa > Chordata > Actinopteri > Percopsiformes > Amblyopsidae > Forbesichthys > Forbesichthys agassizii. Next base: position 3,017 of record JAODLL010004594.1, on the reverse strand, counting down.
ACATTTCAGAAGTGGAGCCTCAACTAAAAAGTAGTTTTGTTGAACTATAGCCAATACATCTGCCCTCAGTTGTATTGGCTAGATCAACAAAACTTCTGTGCCTGTTCAACACTGAATTCATTTTTAAGGAAGACAATTACTCATTTCCACTCCCAAATCTACTGCAATTTAACTCTACACCTTGTCCTTTCTGGAATTATCCTTATAAAGGATTTGGCGAGTCATATATCTATCTGTGTTTTTCAACTTGCAAAATGAACCTCATGATGTCAAGTCATTTTCACTCCTGCCACCGATGTTGTGAAAAACGATCGGGAGTCTGTGCACTTTGTTTTGCACACAAATTCTATTTTATTTTGTATTTTACTGGATGCGGCATCCGTCAAAAATAGACGTCGAAGCAGAGTGGAAAGCCATTTCTGGGATGCTTACAACACGCCCCATGTGGTGGAAGTAAGCATTTGTTGGGTTTACAATGGCACTTTTTTGTCTTTACGAATGGAAGCTATCCGTTTACATGGGATGTCATCTAATCGGGTCTGGTCATGCACCGTTGCATCACCTTATGGGAACAGATGGAAATGTACACATTATCTAGCTCGGTAAAGTGACGTGTCCCGCTACCAAAAAGGCTTAAACCGACTAGATTCTAGTTTTATGCATGTCGAGAGAGTGAGGCTATTTGTGTTACTAGTGGAGAGATTTACAGCTCCAGATAAAGTCACCGTACTAACTCCCATTCACATATTTGCACATGTTGCAATTGTTTTGTCCAGACTTTGTACAATGGCTGTGCAGAATAGCCTACCGGCCAAAACAACAGCAGCGTAAGACGGGGCATGCAAAGAATAACGCACCAAGTAATTTATCGGGTTTAACCGTTCTTTCAATGGGGTTAAGGATCGGGTTATACTACTACCCCTCCATACATCTGCATACAGCTGCAGGTACAAGTGTAAATACATCCAGATGCATGCATACACACACAAACACAACCTCTTCCACAACTAGCACACACTTTTCACCCGTCCTTCCTCAGGTCAGTGACATTTGAAGGATGGGAGGCCTCTGGGAGGGGGGGGGGGGCGCGTGCGTGTTTGAGGAGAGCTGTGGGATGGAGAGGGAAAGAATGGGGCAGGGCCACTGGATGGTTGGCCAGTGTTCAGTAAACAACAGCTCAATTTAGTGTGCACGCACGGATGTAACCTGGGTGGCAGGCTGTCGGAGACAAGGTGTCAGCAGGAATCATACTACACCAGCCCTTGATATGTGCTCTCGTCCCCCTGGCTGGTGCCAGCGGCTCCACTGGGCAAAATCACCCCATAGAATTTTTACATTCAGTCTGTACAACATATTCATTGCAGAAACATAGCCATGCTGACAGAAATTACATTTAGACTATACTAGCCTTGTTGATGGAAATTATTTAGACTATACTAGCTTTGTTCATGGAAATTACATTTAGGGTGTTTCTCAATGTCAAGGATGCTTCCTTGGTAGGACGGATCCATCCAAGTGCCTTCCTAGTCAGGTCATTCCGAGGCTAGTAAAGACATTCGAAGAACACGTAATGGAACGGTCTAGCTAGTGTGCAAGATGACGTCATTCAAATAAAGTCCCACCTTCAAAATCATTATGCTTAATTAAACCGCACGTTTTGTTTTTAAATAACAGTTGAAAAAACAATGGATCGAGCCGTTTTGTTTCGTTTTGCACCATTTTCAAATATCTCCTCTTATGACGTTTGCACAGGATTGTGGGTATAGGCCGCGAAGGATGCACACATGCATCCTTCAAAATCCTCTGAACGAAGGACTGAGTCCTTGGTAGAATTCTAAAGCATCTCAGACATTAGAACGGTACTTTCTCGAGATTTGATAACGTAGCATCCTTGAAATCCAGCGGCTAAAGATCCTTCCTTGACATTGAGAAACAAAGGCTAGTATAGTCTAAATACTAGCCATTGTGATGGAAATTACATTTAGACTATACTAGCCTTGTCGATAGAAATTACATATAGACAATACTAGAACCTGAGTGGGAAATGTTCAAAGCTTCCATTGCTGAAGCTGCGGTGAAGAGCTGTGGTCTCAGGGTCTTACGTTCCTCAAGGGGCGGTAACCCTCGAACACCGTGATGGACAACAGTGGTCAGGGAAGCCGTCCGACTGAAGAAGGAAGCCTTTCGGGATATGTTGTCCCGGAAGACTCTGAAGACAGTTGCAAGGTACCGATGGGCCTAAAGGGCTGCAGCATCTGCCGTAGCAGAAGCAAAACATCGGGTGTGGGAGAGCTTCAGAGAAGCCTTTGAGAAAAACTTTTGGTCCGCACCAAAGTGTTTCTGGAAAACCGTCTGCCACCTTAGGAGGGGGAAGCGGGGAACCATCCAAGCTGTGTACAGGAAGGATGGGACACTGTTGACCTCAACTGAGGAGGTAATTGGGCGGTGGAAGGAACACTTTGAGGAACTCCTGAATCCGACTGACACGCTCTCTGTGATCAAGACAGAGCTGGAGGCTGATGGGGGATCATCATCAATTCCCCTGGGGGAGGTCACTGAGGTAGTCAAACAACTCCACAGTGGCAAAGCCCGGGGGTTGATGAGATTCATCCAGAAATGCTAAAAGCTTTGGATGTGGAGGGGATGTCTTGGATGACACGCATCTTTAACATCGCGTGGAGGTTGGGGACAGTGCCAAAAGAGGTGGTGGTTTCCCTCTTCAAAAAGAGGGACCAGAGAGTCTGTGCCAATTACAGGGGTATCACACTACTCAGCTTCCCTGGTAATGTCTACTCCAAGGTGCTAGAGAGGAGGGTTCGGCCGATTGTTGAACCTCAGGTTAAAGAACAACAATGCGGATTTCGTCCTGGTCGTGGAACAACAGATCAGCTCTTTACTCTCACAAGGATCCTGGAGGGGACCTGGGAATATGCCCTTCCAGTCTACATGTGCTTTGTGGATCTAGAGAAGGCGTATGACCGGGTCCCCCGGAAGATACTGTGGGAGGTGCTGCGGGA
>JAODLL010004593.1:0-10503 GCA_026546735.1 Forbesichthys agassizii | reverse complement strand
TGTATATATGTGTATATGTATACATGTGTATATATGTGTATATGTATACATGTGTATATATGTGTATATGTATACATGTGTATATATGTGTATATGTATACATATGTATATATGTGTATATGTATACATATGTATGTATATGTGTGTGTGTGTGTGTGTATACTTTGGCTAAAATAAAAAAAATATTGTAATCTAAAATAATATTAATTGTAGTTTAAGTATCTAAGTGTGTTTTTGGCATCTTATGTCTTGTCAGGTGCTGTGTGAAGATGTGACAAAAACAGAAATCGACGCTGTGATCTCGGATCTACTGCAACTTTACGACATGGAAGCAAAGTGTATCTGAAAAATGCATATTGCACCTGTACATAGCACAGCTTGCATAACTACATTTGGTGCGTATTTTTTACGCTTTATGTTCACTGATCTCAAAGTTAGTTCAAAATGTGGACCACTGTAGATTGGGCACAGTCAGACATTACAACATGCTGATTGTGTTGTTTTGTGGATACAAACTCAGTAAACATTTTATGTACAATAATAGAACATGCAAGGAAATAAAATTTTCCGTCTTCATACATTCACTACATACTGAGTGTATATTTTAATTATATAATTATAATTGTGAAAATACACAGCTGATTGCAAATTATAATATATTCAAGCAATTTGATTACATTTAAAGGTAGGTTAATTGTACCAAAATGAGTCAATATTCTGATTGAATCAACTGTTAAAGGTATAGTAAGCGATTGTAAGCAAACACACTGTCAGATTCAACAAATATTTCCACAGTTGCCAGTCCACTCTCTTGTCCTTCTCTGGTACTTTTACACTGTAAATAGGAACACGAACAAAGTGGTGCAAACTGCACAAAACAACAAAATCCTAGCCTTCCCAATGCATGGGGCGAAGCTTCTGAGGGAGCACCCTCAGGAAAAATGTGTTTTGCTTGCTGCATAGTTTGAATGTCCAGAACAAATAAATACACAATGCTTGTTTGAATGTTGCAATGTGATTTTAAAACAGCCAAAAACAATATATTTCACTGTTATAAGGTCTAACCTGGATGTGTTTTTAAATGTAAAATGTATTATTAAATACTTTATTTTTACCTCTTTTTACTTGAAATAGTAATAATATTTGCATATGTACATGAACAGTGTGCTTTCAATGGTCCTGCATTACAGCCAGTCAAAAGGCAACTGTGTTACAATTGTTTAAATGCTTTGCTTGTGACATTTTCTCTTTTGCTTAAAACAAGCAATTGTTTGCTTGTAATTGCATGTTTTGAATGACATTTTTGATATTAGTGTACCTTCTCAGGCTGGTTTAGTTTTACACTTTTTGTAAAGTTAACAAAAAGTACAGAATAGGCTGTGTGCTGGCTCTTTCTCTGTAAAAGCAATACCCCAAACATCCAGTATTCCTTGAGCAGTAATAAACTGTAATAGAGTTGTAGACTGCACATTCTCAAAACAATAGAAAAGACTTGCGTGGAAAGAAGACAGTTAAGGTGGTTTGGCCATCTGGTAAGGATGTCCCCTGGGTGCCTTCCCAGGGAGGTGTTCCAGGCACGTCCAGCTGGGGGGAGACCTCAGAGAAGACCCAGGAGATAATGGGTGTTTCTCAATGTCAAAGATGCTTCCTTGGTAGGACTTATCCATCCAAGTGCCTTCCTAGTCGGGTCCTTCCGAGGCTAGGAAAGACTTTCGAAGAACACGTATTGGAACGGCCTAGCTAGTGTGCAAGATGATCAAAATCATTATGCCTAATTAAACCACGCGTTTGGTTTTTAAATAACAGTTGAAAAAACAATGGATCGTGCTGTTTTGTTGTTAGTTTCGTTTTGGGCCATTTTTAGATATCTCCTCTTCTGACGTTCGCACAGGATTGTGGGTATTGCACACATGCATCCTTAAAAATCCTCTGATCGTAGAATTCTAAACCATCCTAGACATTGGAATGGTACTTTGTTGAGATTTGATGATGTGGCATCCTTGAAATCCAGCCGCCAAGGATCCTTCCTTTACATTGAGAAACACCCAATATCTCTACACTGGCCTGGGAACGCCTCGGGATCCCCCAGTCAGAGCTGGATAATGTGGCTCGGGAAAGGGAAGTTTGGGGTCTCGTGTTGGAGCTGCTGCCCCTGCGACCCAACCAGATAGTTGCTTGACAATGTACGTGTATGGATGGATGGCTCCTGACCAGCTACTGTGTATTGTTTCCGATTGCAGAGTTTGTTTTTGAGTGCCTGTCATTGAGCTCCCCTTTTTTCAGTTGTACAAAATGTCTCTAACATTTTTTTTTGTTTTCATAGAAGAGCAATTTCAAAGACTCCAGACAAAGCTTTCCTTGCTAAATCCTATACATTTGTCTCATTGCCCATACAGTTGTTCAGCGTGCTACCTGAGGTGAGGTCACAGGGAAGGTAGGCACAGTGCAAATGTTCAAAGTAGCAGGCACACGCTCATTGTGTCACAGCCTGTACTTTTTGGCAGAGGTACACTGCTCTCTTGCACCAAGGAACCAATGCATATGAATGGGAGTTTTGTTGCCACAAAGTCTTTGCTGTATGCCACAATCCACAGGTTGCATTTTCCCTTCTCCCATTTATCACTTTGTTACAGTGCTGATGATTGATGCCACTAGTGTTGCAAATCCAATACATTTGTAGAAACTTCTCAACAACTCCTCAAAATATTTTCTGTAGTCTCCTGTTAAACCCAGAATTAAAACAAATTTGCTTATGTTGGCAACTCAGACTGCACTGCCATTGGCCTACCTGAGTTAGCTCTCATTACTCGACTCGACACGACGTACAGTACTATAGGGTTGCACTGCAACTGTTGACAATTTTCTGGGCTGAGCTTTACAATATGTGAGAGAGCTGGGGCACTATACTGCAATCTTTAAATAATGCAACTACATTTGTTAAAATAGGGAATTAAGATTTCACATTTTCACAACAACTGCACATAACCCGCATGGGCCTACAGGCTCTTTACAAGAAAATGACTCTCCCTTTACTTCAATCCTTCCCTCTTACCTGCCATATCTGCTCTGTTCTTCTAGTTTCCTTCCTCTTTTAAATCCATCAAACAGAATCCCAGTCTCACTCGCTTCAAGAGCCTTTATCATCATAATGTAATAATAATGGAGAGAGTGCATGTTCAGCCAGACTTCATGAATAAATCATCAGGTGCAGTAGAGAAGCTGGGAAACAACGTGTTAGGATGTGTGTGGAAGAACAGGTGGGGGCTGAAGGTTGGACTTCTAGAGTGACCACGAGTGCAGCTGTCTTGAGCCAGTCTACACGCTCCAACGCTTCATCATCTCTTGTTCTTACATGTCCATTTATCCTTTGCTCTGTGCTTAGAGGTGAGTTCAGGAAGTCATACTGTGATGTCCTGAACTCTGTGCATCCGGCAAGTATTCACAGCGCTTCACATTTTCCACATTTTGTTATGTTACAGCCTTTTTCCAAAATTGATTAAAATATTTTTTCCTCAAAATTCTACACACAATACCTCAAAAAAAGTGGAAAAAAAATTGTTTTTGCAAATGTATTTAAAGTAAAAAATCACATGTACAAGTATTCACAGCCCTTTGCAATGAACCTCAAAATGGAGCTCATGCACATCCTGTTTCCACTGATCATCCTTGAAATTTTTCTACAACTTGATCGGAGTCCACCTGTAGCAAATTCAGTTTACTGGAGATTTTTTGGAAAGGCACACACCTGTCTATATAAGGGTACCACAATTGACAGTGCATGTCAGAGCACAAATCAAGCAATGAAGTCCAAGGAATTGTCTGTAGACCTCCGAGACAAGATTGTATTGAAGCACAAATCTGGGGAAAGCTACAGAAAGATTTCTGCAGCAATGAAGGTCCCAATGAGCACAGTGGCCTCCATCATCCGTAAATGGTCTGATGAAACTCATTGGCCTGAATGCCAAGCATCATGTCTGGAGGAAACCAGGCACCACTTATCACCTGGTCAATACCATCCTTACAGTCAAGTAATGGTGGTGGCAGCATGTTGCTGTGGGGATGTTTTTCAGCGGCAGGAACTTGGAGACTAGTCAGGATCGAGGGAAAGATGAATGCAGCATTGTACAGAGACATCCTTGATCAAAACCTGCTCCAGAGCGCTATGGACATCAGACTGGGGAGAAGGTTCATTTTCCAACAGGACAATGACCCTAAGCACACAGCCAAGATAACAAAGGAGTGGGTTTGGGACAACTCTGTGAATATCCTTTAGTGGCCCAGCCAGAGATCAGACTTGATGGGTAGTGCTTACCAGTCTCTGGTGGTGGTGCAGTGGGTACCTCTGGTGTTACCTGAGGTGAGTGCTCCCTCGCTGGTTCAGGAGGTGGTTGAATACTGGGTTCCGCAACAGTATCCTCAACCCAAAGATCTTCCGGACAGTGAAAAGAGTTGGGTTCACCACTGTGTTGCACTTTCTTCACCCCCTCATGTCGACCCAGCATCTGATCAGCATGACGTCTCCACTGTTCAGACGATCCCACATTGACGGTGTATGACACAGGACCAGGCTCAGCTGAAACTACACCCTGTGTCCACTTCGGTCCTCGCCCATAATCACGAACCAGCACAGTATCCCCTGTCTTGAATGATCTATCTTTAGCATGTGTTAGTCAACGAGCACGCTGTGCCTCCTGTTGTTTCTCTACTACAAATGTCACATTTGGCTTCAGTAGGTCCAGACGAGATCGCAATCTACGACGCATGAAAAGCATAGATGGTGATTCCTTAGTTGTGGAGTGTGGAGTGTTACGATACATCAACAAGAATGCGTCCAATCGTTGTTGAATTGAAGCAGTTCCCATGGAGCGCTTCAGAGAATGCTTGAAGGTTTGTACGAAACGCTCAGCCTGGCCATTCATTGCTGGGTGGAATGGAGCCGAGCGTATGTGTTTATTATTAACTCCGTTCACCATGAAAGTTTGAAACTCACATTACGTGAACTGGGACCCGTTATCACTCACCAGGACTTTGGGGAGTCTAAAGCAACTGAATAACCCCCTCAGTACCTGTATGATTTTAGAAGCCATAGTGGAACCCATGATAACAACTTCAGGCCACTTGGAGTGAGTGTCTACGACCACCATGAACATGTGATCCTGAAAAGGACCAGCAAAATCGACATGAATCCTCTGGCATGGGGTTCCAGGCCACGTCCAAGGATGGAGTGGTGAAGGTCCTGGGGCTTTCTGTGTGAGTTGACAGGCTTGACAGGTCTTTGACACTTGTTCGATTTGTGCATCAATTCCTGGCCACCACATATAACTGCGAGCAACTACTTTCATCCTGACGACACCAGGATGTCCGGTGTGTAGCTCAGACAAAACTCCAGGTCTTAATTTTGGAGGGATAACTACCAGAAAACCCCACATAAGGCACTGTTGTTGGATAGTCAGTTCATCTTTCCTGCTGATGAATGGTGCTAGAATACCATCCACATCCTGGACCCTTGGAAATCAACCTGATGACACCATTTCTATTACCTGAGCCAGCACAGGGTCTTTCCTGCTCTCTGTACAGATTAACTTGCAGGTAACTGGTAAGGCCTCTAGATGCTTGATGTGAAAACTGTCCACAGTGTCAGGTTTGTCATCCACTGACAAGGCTAGCGGCAAGCGTGACAGCCCATCGGCATTGTCGTGACGCGGCCTAAGTGCATAGGGAACAACTCTTTCCTGACAAAACCTTGGTTGATATTGGGGTCTCAGAGTTATGGTAGCCTAAATACCTTTCAGTGTACCCAGCTCCTTTTTGAAGACTTCATTGTGCTTTTGCAGTACCCCCTCTAGTGTCTCTTGACGGATAGTTTTTATTTCTCGCCAGTTAATCTGTATCTTTCGTAACCATTCTCTGCCAAAAAGTGGTGGCAAGGCGCCTTTAACAATGTATAAAATAAGCTTAACCTTCTGTTTGTTCATTTGAACTGAAACTATGACGACTCCCTTTGATGAAATTATCTCCCGTGTATGTCTTTAACATGATATTTGTTTGCCGCAGAGGTAAATGAGCCAATTCCATATCATACATTTCTTTGGAAATTAGAGAAACTGCAGCGCCTGTGTCTAATTCCATCTGAATTGTCTTTCCCTCAATTTTTGGTTTGACACACATTTGTGTTGGATTATCATTTTGATCCACCCTGTGCAGTGTTATCTACCATCACTACCGGTACTCGACATTTCCTTGGCATCCACGTGGTGCACTCTGGTCTTGTTCTTGAACACTTCCCACGTCTTCCCATTCTTTGCAAGCCCTTTGTTTCTGTACACTCTTGATATGTGTCCCGTTTTCCCGCAGATGTAGCATTTTTGCTCTTTGAAACATCTTTAACATTGTTTCTTTATCATTTGTTTTCCCACAGCGCACACCCTTATAGCGTTATTGACTATATAAAGACATTGCATTTACTTTTAAGGCATTACTTAGTTGGTGTGTTTCTCTTGCGACGTCTCCATTGACACGGCTACTACCACCGCCTTCTGGAACGTGAGTGCAGCTTCGGTCAGCAATCTCTTTTGTATTGCCTCCGCGTTCAATCCACACACGAACCTGTCATGTAATGTATCCCTGTAGGGTGCGCCAAACTCGCAGTGTTCCGATAACTTTTTAATTACTGCAATTATCTGTGTTACAGATTCTCCTTCTTACTGATTGCGTTTATGAAAACGGAATCTTTCCGCAATAACGATTGGTTTCGGAGAAAAATGTCCGTGTAAGACACTCACAATGTCATCTTACGACTTTGTTCCGGGGTCCTGACATTCTATCCTACCCGACAGATTGTCCTACCTCGTCATACTGCGCATGCATTCATTCGATTTGCGTCATTTTGGTCATGACTTGAGACACGCCCAAAAATGTTCCTACCGGCTTCCAGAATTATATAATTGTTGAATATCCCTAAAAGGGAGTATTTATATCAATAAATGCACGGACACGACTTTCCTTCAAACGTGCATGTAATTAATCAATTCAATATAAAGTCAAACAGCCATACAACAATGTAATACAATCAACCATTACGTGTGGTATAATTCCTTTATGGGATTCAATTATAATACGCATCCGTAGGCTACTACGCGCTCCATTGACGGCATTGTGGTTTTGCTAGATACCAATGTGGCTAAATTATTCCAACTTTCGAATATTCCACAATACACAAACATACTTAATTGGAATATTTATACTCTTATTATATGCACATTCGCATTACATTCTGACCAATATGAACATGTTATTCTAAGGACTCTTACCTAAAAGGGAGTATTTATATCAATAAATGCACGAACATGACTTTCCTTCAGACGTGCATGTAATGAATGAAGAGAAGGACGCGAGTTGCACTCTACTATAGCCTTCCCCCTACTGGAGCCCTCCGGTACTACACCTATGCACTATTGCTGATGTTGGAATAACATTTCCTATATAAACCTATGACAACTGTACTACAACTGACATTAACCAAAACATAACCGTTAATGATGTGATCATTAAACTAGCAATTTTGGAAAATGATATACCACATATTTGCCATATATTGGCCATTATTACACTGGTCACATACTTCCCGCCAAAATTAGATGTTGTCCTCAACATCATTACATTTAACCATCATTTCAGACATGTTCAAACACTCGTTACAAGCTGGAACTCTTTTGATACATTCTGTTTGCAATCCATCAACCACATACTGTATACTGTATGTTCAACATCTGGAGAAATGTCAGACACTTTACAATGTCGGCTTAATTCGCTACAGTCAACTTGTGTAGCAAAGTTCCTGACTGTCATGTTTGTGACATCAGCAGCTCTCTGCTCTCCGTGATTCAATGAGTGCAATACTGAAATTCTCAGTTTACATCCCACATAAACAAACGTACTGGTTATAGTATGGCTGTTCTGGTTGTGTCCATAGTCGAGACCTTCCATAAGAGGGCAGTGCAACCAGGCTGTAACAGGACGGGGTTCTAATTTGATCATACCTGAGAATCTTCGGCGATCTACGCTGTCTCTAAAGCCGCTGAGGTCTTGCCTCCAAATCTGCTTCCGGTGTTCTATCCGCTGAGTGTAGTAATACCTCCTCCACCATCTCAATCTCAGCTGCAATGTCCTGAATAAGATGTCCGTCTACTAGGTCATCATCACTGCGTTGTATCAGAGGTGGCTCTATTGCATGTTCATTTAACTCTGGTTGAATCACATAATTTTCCATAACAGGAGCCTTTCTCGCTGATTCTGGTGATTGAGCCAATAGCTGAGGTGGCATGAAATGGTAATCCTCAGAATCATCTCGGCCTTTAACAATCAATACCGTTTTCCTTTTTGGTTTCACAGGGAGCCGCACTACAGCTTCTAACGGTAGGTGGTCGCATGGTAGAAGGAGATTTCGATGCACAATCCTTGTCTTTCCTTTCCCAAGTTCAGGTCTCAGTTCATAAATGGGGACATCCTCACCGACTTGACGGACAACGGTATGGATGGTGTCTTCCCAGTGATTCCTCAATTTTCCAGGTCCACCACGAGGAGTCATGTTTTGAATTAATACACGGTCTCCTGGGTACAGCGCTGAACTCCTCACCTTGGTATCATACGCCCTCTTGTTCTTCTGGGCAGACTTATGTACATTTTCTCTTGCAATAGTGTATGCTTCTTGCATTCCTTGCTTCCACTTTTCAACATATTCACGCTGACTGACACTTCCTGCTTCCGTGGGCAAATCAAACAAATCAATGTCTTGAGACGTTGATTTGTTGTTTGTTTTGTTTTTGTTTGTTCTTGGAGAACGGCCATACAAAAAGTAAAATGGGGAAAAACCTGTTACCTCTGTACGTGTGCAGTTATAAGCAAATATGAGCTTATTCAGTGAATCTTTCCAGTTCATCTTGTCTTTTTCTGTGAGAGTCTTGAGCATCTGCATTAATGTTCGATTGAAACGTTCTACCTGGCCTTTATCGTGTGGGTGATAAGGGGTAGTCCTTGATCCAGCCACACTGCAGTATTTGCTCAACTGTGAGAAAAGTTGATTCTCAAACTCACCTCCCTGATCATGATGAATACGTGTTGGGAATCCGAACTTCAGAGTATAGTCATTAAATATTTTGTCAGCCACCGTTTTTCCAGATTTTGATGTTGTGGGGTACGCCTGTGCGAAATGCGTAAAATGATCTACAATCACCAAAATATACTCATAGCCACCTTTACACTTATCTAAATGGAGGAAGTCCACTGACACAAGTTCAAATGACTGGGTGCTAACAATGTTTGTAAGAGGGGCCCTTGTCTCACGGCTAGGTTTCTTTTGTTTCAGGTACAAATACAGGTTTCAAGTACAGCTCATTACATATCGCTCTATGTCACGCTGCATGTATGGCCAAAAAAAATGATCTCTAATCAATGATACTGTCCTATCTGTGCCTTGGTGCCCCACCTGTTCATGTAGTTATTTCTTTATGCTGCAGCTTTATGTCTTTCAGGCAATAACAGTTGTTTCCTGTGGGCTGTCTTTCTCCATAGGATTCCATTCTTATCAATTTCCAGTCTCTCCCATTCTCTGAGGAGACAACAGCTCTGTGCATTAAGATTTCTCAATTCCTGGCGCATCGGCCTCACTCCAGACAACTTGCACTGCAACACTGGTCCAATATGTGAATCAGCTTTCGGATCCTTTTGTATCTGTTCTGGTGTTAATGAGACAACTGAAGTACCTTGAGCATTGAGCAGGCTCTTAACAGAGATGGCCATAGACCACAAGGCATTTGACTCTGGCTGTATTTCTATTGAATGTGCAGTTGTTCCCACGGCATCATAAGACATCTCTTCTGTGCACTCATTTATCAGATTTTCCACATCGATTGGCATCCTAGACAAACTATCAGCATCGATATTCTCTTTGCCAGGGCAGTATTTGATGGTAAAGTTAAAGTCCGCTAGTTCCGCTACCCATCTACTTCCGGTGGCGTTCAACTTGGCAGTAGACAATACATAAGTCAACGGGTTATTGTCACTGTAAACTGTGAAAAAAGGGGCGTAGTACAAGTAGTCACGAAATCTTTCAGTAATCGACCACTTGAGAGCAAGGAATTCCAGTTTACCTGAATGAAAATTATAGTTTCTTTCTGATGCTGTCAGCGTCTGGGACCCATATGCAATAACACGCAGCTTACCATCTTGCTCCTGGTACAGTACGGCTCCCAAACCCTTGTTGGATGCATCTGTATGAAGCACAAATGGCTGGGAGAAATCCGGGAATGCCTGTACAGGTGACTGGACCAGACACCCTATCAGTTGTTCAAGAATTTATTGGTGCGAGTCTGTCCATTCAATTGGTGTGTGTAGAAAATGGTGCTTTATATTTTATATATATATATATATATATATATTAGATTGCTATTATATTATGCTATTATATTATGTTATATTGCTAAACAGTGAACACACTGTAAGATC
>JAODLL010004592.1:0-11041 GCA_026546735.1 Forbesichthys agassizii | reverse complement strand
ATATCATTATAGCATAAGCTAATATGTGTAGAACCCCCATTCCAAAAACATTTGGACAGTATTGAAATTGCAAATTTAAACAAAAATTAGTTATTCCATTCACTATTTTGGAAACATACAGAAGAGGATTTGGACCACATGTGAAAAATGTATTAGAGTTCTGACTAAAATCAGAATTCTGATAAAGTTGAATACCATGACCACATTTAGCAAGAAGCTGCAAATAAACTTAGAAGATCTTTGCTAGTGTTTGAGTCAAGATTGGTATATGGCTTGTGTTATTTGGCATAACAGGGTCTATACAAGACAATGGCAAATAAGCCTCGAAAATAGGCGAGCCAAGGCAGCAACTTCCCCAAATGACATCACTGCACCATCTACACAGCCTCCAGGATCGTGACAGCATCTCCCATCCACCACAGAATGAGAAATTATTTGGAAGGTCTAAACAGTACTAGCACCCCTAACATCAGCTGGTAGGGAATTCCAGAAAAGTGGGGCCATATGTGAGAATGCTCTAAATGCTGCTGATTTCTTTTTAACTTTAGGGATGGATAGCAAACCAGCATATTGTGAGCATAGGGCTCGGGATGGAACATATGGTATCACTAGGTCAGATAAATAGGAAGGTGCCAGTCCATGTAATGCTTTGTAGGTAAACAATAGAATCTTAAAATCAGATCTCAGATAAACTGGTTGTTGGAGTAATGTGATCAAATTTTCGAGTTCTTTTCAAGATTCTGGCAGCAGCATTCTGTACAATCTGAAGTTAGAGAAGTTAGAAGTTAGTTAGAGTTAATACTCTTTTTCGGAAGTCCAGAGAGTAAACCATTACAGTAATCCAACCGTGAAGATACAAACGCATGAATTAGAATCTCTGCATCTATCAAAGTTAATATCGTCTGAATCTTTGTAATGTTGCGAAGATGGAAAAATGCAACTTTAGTAATCTCTTTAATGTGCAAATCAAAAGAAAGCTTGCAGTCAAAAATCACTCCTGAATTTTTTGCTGAGTTACTCTGAATAATACTACAATTCTCAACGTTATGTGTGGCATCCTTGAGCAGGTATATGTGGTATCATCAGCATAACAATGAAAACATACCATTTCTACGTATAATATCACCCACTGGTAGCATATGAATACAAAATAACAATGGGCCCAGCACAAAACCCTGTGGGACACCACAGGTAACCATATGGTAGTCAGAGGTCACATTACCATGGACTATACAGTGTGTCCTTTCGGTTAAATTAGAACAAAACCATGAAATTGCCACCTCACTTGCACCAAGATATGTTTCTAATAGTTTAAGGAGCAGGTTATGGTCCACTGTATCAAAACCTGAATTTAAGTCCAATAGTAATAACACAGATAAGGTATCTGCATCTATAGTAAGCAATAAGTTATTAACAACTTACATAAAAGCAGTTTCAGTAGAGTGGAGTGCTCTAAATCCTGATTGGAATAATTCAAATAATTTGTTGATAGTCATATGGTCAATTTGCTGAGCTACAATTGTTTCTAAAATCTTAGAAATGAGAGTTTCGAGACTGACCTATATAAATTAAGAATTTCAGGATCTAGGCTAGGTTTTTTAATTATATTAAGTATAGAGGACCCTAAAATTGGAAATAACTCTTTAATGAGTTTTCCAGGTAGTTGATCAAGTTGCAACAATTGGTAGGATTAGCTGTATTTACTAATTCTGAAAGGGGTTAAAGGGACACGATATCTAAATGCACAAGCATATTTGAGCCATTGACCATTTAATCTTTATTTATTTATTTTTAATTGCAATAATTTCTTATCGAATTGAGTCCATTTTATTAGTAAAGAATTTCATGAAGTCATTAGCTGTGAAAGTTAGATTATCAGGAGATGACCACTTCTGTGTTAATTGTGCAACAGTGTCAAACAGGAATCTAGGATTATTTTATTATATTGTAGTCCTAATTAACATTGAATAGTATGAAGGTTTTGCTGCCGAAAGGGATTATTTGTAATTTAATAAACTATCATTCCACGCTTTATTGAAGACATTGTTTTGTGGAACGCCATTTTCTCTCTAGTTTTCTATTTGTTTGCTTAAGCAAGCGCAACAGCTGTGAGTTGGGGTTGGCACCTAATTCGCGTTGCTAATTTCAATAGAGCAACCAAGTCTAGAATATTACCAAAAATTGGATTGAAATTATTTTTTAGAACATCAACTGGACCTGCAAAGTCTATGAAGGGCTCGGTGGCCGTTTGCAGTTTATCACTAACCGCTGACATGGTAGAACTGTAGAAATGTCCCCTACAATATAATTTATTATATCCTTCTGCATGCATTTGATTGAAATATTGAATATAATTAGGTAGCGGTCAGACAATGCAGAGGTGTTTGGTAATAACGCTACATTACAGGCATCTATGCCTTTGACTAAAACAAGGTCAATAGTATTTGCCGGTTGTATGCGTTGATTCATGTATTATTTGAGAGAAACCAAAAAGTATGAATAATATTAAGAAATGCCATAGTAAGGGGTTCAGATGCAGAATTAAAATGGATATTAAAATCGGCTGTGATTAATATATTGTCATTGAATGTTACAATATCAGAAAGAAATCAAAAATTTCAGAGTATGGTCCAGGGGGGCAATATAAAATTGTTAAATAAATAGGCTCAGAGCTTAATGACTGAATTATAAGTAACTCAAATTATTATTTTTTATTCACTTTGGTATTTAGATTAATATTAGAGTTGTAAATCAGCACAAACCCACCACCTTTTTTGGAAGAACGAGCAACATGGGTGCTAATATAACTTTGTGGCGACGCATCATTTAACGGTAGGAATTCATTCTGTTTCAACCAGGTTTCGCAGAGGCTAATATATCTAAATTATGTTCTATAATTAGGTAATTTACTAGCAATGCTTTTGTCCATTTTAAGGGCAGACAAGATAAGGCAGGTGTGGAATGACCGACTATATAGGCATAATCTAAGGCACATCCGGCCCGCGGCACAATTTTATCTGGCCCACTAGAAAATAAAAAAAGTCCCAGAATGCACTGCAACAGCGAGCATGCAGACCTGCGCCAGTCCAGATACACCTTCCCCCGACATAATGTAGTCACCGATCACTTGACATATTGGCTAGTTAACAAATTCAAACTAAATGTTAAACAATGTATCTCAAAAAACCCTGTTAACTCATTGAGATCGGTCGGATGCAATGTTTGCGTGCTTCTCCATTTAAGACGGAAAGAAGCTAACACGTTTTAGATTGTGTAATTGTTTTCAAGACACGGCGCATTAAATACATTGTAATTCACTAAAATACACGCAGGGAAGCTAAATGCAGTATTTCTTATTCACAGCATTTGCGTGGATAGCAAAAAAGTTTCCAAAGATATATTGCAAAATGGCTGGAGATCTAATCTGAGCGAGAATATAAAGAATAAAGAATATAATTTAAGACTGAATGACTAGTTTGGCCATCGACATGGTCCCAATTCTTAATTTTGTCCCTCTCTGAGATTGAATTTGACACCCCGGATCCAAGGAGTCGACAAGGGAAGCAGGGAGAAGTTTAACTGAAACACTGGAAACATGTTATATTCAAATCAAACACACTGTCCTGGTAAAGGTTGTGAATGTGAATTATGTACTTATGTGCCCTTCACAAGCGACATTGATTGACGGAGCAGAAACTTAAAATCCAGTATTTTGGGATAAACGTAACGCAGTTCATATGTTTGGGAGATCATAGGCTATGTGAGTAAGTAGTGTGCCTTCTAAAGCGAACTCAAATTTGTTATTATTAGGAAACTGCAATATGTCAATTTATAATAATTATTTCAGGTTTGCAGCAACATATTCCATATTTTCTGTAGACCGGTAGATATTTTAACTAGCATCAAAATGATAGAGGTGAGTTCAGAATTGGCAAACATGTTTGCTTTAACATTGAATGTTGAACTTTTGTGTAAACATTTCAAACATAATAGATTGAAACTGTCACCCTTCGTCCAGCGTCAGTGTGTTCGCTAAGAACTATACCTCCTCAAACAGTTTGCTGCGAGCTCAAGCACGGAACGGAAAAATGTTCATTAAATCTAAACGCACCTCTGTTCCGCTATTATCATATGATTAATTATTCGTTGTGATTGGTTAAACCAGTTTCATTGCTTGGCAAAGTAGGTAGTCTACAAACATTCATTCATTCAACATAGAGTTGAGAATTGAGTACACAACTTATCTCGGTTCCCTGACATCGGAGACACAGTTGAACGATCAGGACTAGCCAGAAGGGAAAAACGATTTGAAAGCGGGAGGATGTGTTCCAAACCGTCCATCCCAAATGACAGCCCGCTCTGCCTCGCTTGCCAACGTCCAAAGACCAAGGTCAAATCCTCACTAATAGGGCTAGCAGGCCCGCTACTGCCCATGCTATCTGACCCATGCTCTCTCTAACAGAGACAACCTATCTAGTAGTAAATCACATGAAGAGCAAAGTGACACATTCACAAAACTCGTTTCTGATCAGTGTTGTTTTTAGATGGTACTAGCTAGCAGCTAGCGCCAAGCTGCCGGATTATCTCCTCTCGGGACGATGATCAGTGCCAACTGGTTTGAGCAAAGGACAGATACTAGAGATATCAGGATGGTAGAAATAATGTGATATAAGGGAGGACAAGAGAACACAAAAAGAAACAGAGAAAACAAAACAGAACCCCGGCGCGGGGAGTCGAGGGCTAGCTATTTTAGCTTGCAACCACAGGATCAGCTCCCGGTGCCAACAGCCTGCGAACGAAAGAAAAGAGAAGTGCTCAAAGCAAAGCGATAGGCAACAACAAAACAACACCAAATAGCAAATAGGACCAAACCTTACTACAATTTAATAAAAAATAAACTAGGAGAATAATAAGAGTTAAGGTGATACAACTGTATGCTGAAACCATTTTCCGTCCATCTCTTCTTCATGACTTCCTAGAGTTGAAGTCATCAGATTTTAAATTTTTGTATTTTTTAACAATAAATAAATTCACATAAAACATCAGATAATCTTTTGTAGTGTTTGCAGTGTAATACATGATGAGTGGAATTGACATAGCATTTTTTGATTAATGAGAATTTTCCATACTTCTTACAAATTTGGGTTGTACAAATATATATCAGGCAGCGTCCTAATTAGTAGTCTACTGAAGCACCAATGGATATGTTGCTTGCACAGTTTTAATATAAATTATTAACTTGACACCCTTATTCATCATCCCCTTTAGTCATCAATGTTTATTCTGACCATTTTGTATACAGATTCGAGCTGCTAATCTCAGTGGAGACTGCTCATTCACCAGTGAATTTTCCAGACTGGACTTTGGCTTGAAGCAGCATCATCAGGTAGACTGAGCTACAATGTATGTGTATTGTATATCTTTAGTTAATGACACTCCTGACAGTGTTTGTTTACAGTTCTGCTTGCAGTATTACATTGGAAAATCTATTAGACTATTAGAATAGATCGAAATGTATAGTAATAACACTATAATGCACAGTAGTAATTTATGATTTATGAATTTATGAACATTTTTTGGACATAGGAGATGGACAATTGGAAAACATTTATAGACATTCTCTAGTGCCTGCTAGTATCCTTTATTATATTTTCATTAATAATATAGCATAAATAATACATTTTAAATGTTATATTTATTCATTTATTGGTGGGGTCATATTCTTTCTGTTTGTATATTACTTTCCCGCCCTGTTTTTGGCTGCACAGGAGTGTGTCCGGGGCCGTGCTTTGCGCTCTATCCTGGCCGTCAGGAAGATTAGCAGAGAAGATGCAGAGAAAGTAGTAGATGAAGTGTTCGACTCCTGCTTCAATGACAATGCCCCTTTCGGGCGCATTCCACACAGTGTGAATGATGCCAAGTTTGCCTACAGAGATTATCAGAACAGAGATCGATATCATGCTAACTTGTAACATTTGCAACTTCTTATTTAATATGTAAAGGTGCATTATTGATGCTGCTAAAATGATTTTGTCGATGTTGTGATCCCAATTTATAATTTTTGCCTAATCCAAATCAGTGTCTAAACTATAAAATACTGTATTTTCATAAGGGAACTTGTGAACAGCTAATTTGGCCAGTGTATGCTACATGTTGTGTACATTTCAGGTATTTATTTAGTATTTAAGGGATTTGGAAGTAATTCCTTTGTGGCCTTCATGGTCCCAATGATTTTGGTTATCTGAGTTAGACTGATGCTTTCAACATGTTCTTTGTACAGTATCTCCTCATGGCACAGACAGTGTGAAGCTGTACAAGTTATTTCAAGAAATCAGGCACTGCATCCAATCTTCAAATATTGAATATATTTTTGTGATGCTTTTGTTGTTAATTTAAAACATGACAAACTTTTATTCAGATTAAAGCTTGATTCACTTCAGTGACAGTGTATCATTATAATTTTTCTAACGCTCAATGTAATGTTAAACTTGAGCACATAATACTAAATACCAAACTGTGTTTCAAGGTACAGTCCTCAATTGTACTAGCCTGGTGTAACCAGACCCAAAGTTCACTTCGTGAATAGGTTCTGACTCCATTATGAAGTGTTCGCAGTTGCCTTCTATTGGGCATTGACCACTGGTTCATTGTGAAATTATTGGATAGTCTTAAACAATTGACTACAACTTCAATGTAGTGCTGCACAATTAATCGAATATCGATCTCGATTATGATTTTGGCTTCAACAATTAAATGAACTTGATCCGACTGCGATATTGATGTTTAAAATACGTGCTCTGCTCATAGAAAACTCTGCTCTGTATCAAATAAAGCACTTCCTAGTCACCCGCCAACAGCAGACGATTTGGCTTCGTGCGCACCCTCCGACAACAACATGTGGATGTACAAAACCTTCCTGGATGTTGTGAAGCAGCAGTCAGAGTAGAAAAGTATGGATGTCACGAGAACCGATACTTTGGTACCAAGTTGATGCCAAAATTCTGAAAACATGACGGTACTCGTTTTTGTAGAGTACCGTAGGTACCGGATATCCAACCTGGACGCATACGGTACCATGGAAGTGTAGCTGCAGCTCTGCCTCCACCCTTCGAAAAGAAAAACAGCAAGGCTACTTTGCTTTCAAGGCGGATTATCAGGGATACTACATTCACAAGAAAACGTACACCGTAAACTAATTAAACGGTGCCTTCGAACTTTCCAACAATAGTTTCCATCTTACTGGTTGAGTAAAAAGTAAACAGTTCCACAATTGTCATGTGACATCAATGGTTCGTTTATAAACATAATCGCCTGTCAAAAGCGAAACAAAATCAGCCTTGAAGCGAATAAAATATGTAGGATACGTCCCATATTTGTGTTGCAAACATTCACATGTGTGTGCTGCAATTTACTACAATGCATTTTAATCGTTTTTTGCCTCGCGCTTGCCGGTACCTCCGGAGCACCGACCAGGATTTCGGTGAACGTTTACCCGCCCTAGACGCACTCTCGTGCGGGCACCGAGTCACAGAGTGGTTCCTTACTCGGAGCCCACTCACTAGTATTTGTATCGACTACTAGATATCTGGTTTAGTGACATCCCTAATAGAAAGACAGCAGACCGTCAAAACAAAAAATCAAATGACAGCAGCAGAAGACGTAGAGCTTGTCCCTCGAAAGGGATCATCGTCTGTTGTTTGGAAGTATTTTGGATTTAGGGCAAGTGATGTTAAGCAAGAACAAGTCATATGCAAAGACTGCTTTCGAATGGTGTCTGCGCCAGTGTTATGGTTTAAGTGGTGTTGGAATCTGGGTGGTTCTCCTACACCAGTTCCTTCGTGTTCTTTTATGGAGTTTAAGTAGGAGGAAACAATGTGTCCATGTTTAACAAATCAGCTTTAATATAGATCAAAGATACAATTAAAAGAGCTCTGGACCACTTCTTCTCCATAACCTATAGCATGCAATATGGTCAGTTTACGAAGTCTGGCTCCTGCCTCTCCCTCGGCCCATTGGTAATATTCGACCTCTCATCCTTAGTTGCCAAACAGAGCAGACGTCATTGAGACCAAACGTGATAATCGTTATCTCAATATTGATCAAAATAATCGTGATTAGCATTTTGGCCATAATCGTGCAGCCCTACTCCAATTTCATTGGGCTTAGCCACGTTAATTGGTCTGCCAGCAGGGTGGTTGTGCAAAAGCTGAAGTGAACAAGGTTTCCAGACTATAAGCAAAAATATATCTGAGAACATTATTTGGGCGGACAAGGCTATAATGCATCCCCAGGGGCACATAAACTCAGCAAAAAAAGAAACGTCCTCTGAATTGTTAACAGACAGCGTCTGCGGCTACTTGACACCAGTGGCGTTTTGATCTTTAATTTAGTAGTGGGGTCTTGCACTGTCTTGCCTTGTAACGTAGCTGATCGGTACTGATGTGCTGAGAGAGAGAATTATAGATAGCGTCTATTTAATACTACACACAAACTGAATGTCATCAGTGAGATTAACATATTTCCACAAAAATTGGTTTACCATTTGAGTTAAATTTGGAATACTTTTCATGAGAGTACCAAAAGGAGAAAGACTGGCTAGACGTTCATGGTTTATATGAACGTTATGTAGGCCTACTTTATGATCAAGCTGTAAAACGGTTGTCAACAGAATCCTACTTATCTGATTGCACAATAAATGTACCATACCACAAACTGCTGACAGAGAGAATAACAATGCGGTTTCAATCAACCATAGCGCTCTACTAATCTGACATCTATTAATTGGTATCAAAAAGATATTAGAAATAAAAATATATTTTGGATGAAAGAATTCTTTTTTTTTCATCACTTTAATAAGCCTGACTCACATATAATTTTATGTGTAATAATGCGTTTGTTAAGATGCTGTAATACATTTTATTGGTATTGTAAAAGATAAAACGTTATTTATAAAAATGTGGATAAAAAAATTATTCTTTTCTTTTCTCATTAATAAGATCGACTCGCATATCATTTTATGCGAAATAGTGTGGCGGTTAAAATCGTGCAATTTATTTTATTGGTATCGTAAAAGATAAAAAGTTATTTTTAATCGTGGTCTGTCCGGGGCTTTGTTGGAATCTAGGTGGTTTTCCTAACACCAGTTCCTGCATGTTCTTTTATGGAGTTTAAGTAGGAAGTCACTGTGTCCAAGTTATAATCGAGTCGATCCCCGGAGGGGTCCTTGTCTGGAAACAATGGGACTGGGCTGGTGTACAAAAGGGGTCGGGTGGATGAGCAGGCCACGCAGTCAGCCATTCCCATGGCTGACTGCCATGGACTGGGCGGTTGCTGCTATCCATTCTAGCCATAGTTTCTGTCCCCATAGCCTGTGGCGATCTTAATTATGTCACTTCGCGTGAGAGTGGTGTAATCGATCGTCTGGACTTTCAACTGCA
This sequence comes from Forbesichthys agassizii, assembly GCA_026546735.1. NCBI lineage: Eukaryota > Metazoa > Chordata > Actinopteri > Percopsiformes > Amblyopsidae > Forbesichthys > Forbesichthys agassizii. Next base: position 1,604 of record JAODLL010004592.1, on the reverse strand, counting down.
CATCGGGGTCTACTGCGGATGCATCGGGGGTAGTGAGTTTAGCCGGTGGGGACGAAGGAGGGGGATCATGTAGTATCATCCTGATTAGACCCTTAGGATCATTTCCTGTCACATATACCCCCACTACCCAATACAAGATCTGGAATCCGGTAAACGTCTGAGTAAGCCCCTCCATTGTTAGGATAAGGGGATTATACTGCCCCTCACTGTTGGGCGCAAACTGCCCACGTGAACTATCTTGTTCCACACATTACACCACCCGTTTGATGTCCACCCCATCCCACTACACATCCTATGCACTCCTACGTCCTTGCACAGGTAGACGTCATACCCTCTCCAGGCTGCTCCGTAATCTGTTATCCATAATAGGGTGGTTACATTACTAGCAAGCTACATCCTACTAACAAGGGCCGACCTCCTCTGGCCTCCCACCATTTCCATGAATATAACATCATATTGCGCGAGCTAAACCTGTCTCTAGTGGGGAGCTATTCTTTCCTTGTTTCCTGAAGCGCTGAACAGAAGAGTCCTAAACCTTTTTCTCACAGACTAGGTTTTCCACTGAGAAGCTATAAAAATTAGTAAATAAAGATAAGTAAAACATGTGAAATACTGATACATAAAGTATAATTATGATTCACTGATAGCACGTTATAGCTCAAGTCACTGGTATCAGATTATGATATGTCAGTGTTCCTTATCTGTCCAAGGAGGGGGTCCACAGCAGCACACTGGCTCCAATGGTACCACGTATCTCCTTTCCCCTGTAGCCGGACCGGAGGTTCTCTCCACTACTTGGTAGGAGCCCGTCCACCTAGGCTCTGGCCACTTCCGCTTTATCACCTTCAGCTGCACCCACTCCGGTGGGTGGTGGCCCTCCGTCTGGTCCTTCTCTGCCTGAGTGGATTTGTGTGGAGAAAGCTGATACCAGTGCTGTTAGTTGATCATAATATGGTCTGTATTTTATTCGTTCCCCTAACGGCATCATCTGCAGCCCCGTCCCCGGCCCTGGAAATTGCTGCCCTATGGTTAACTCATAGGGGGTAAACCCTGTGTTGAAGTTGACCGAACTTCGCAGGGCCATTAGAACAATGGGGAGGGTATCAAGCCAATTTATGCCCGTCTGTGCACAGACCTTTCCCAATTTGGCTTTAACGGATTGGTTCATGCTCTCGACCTTCCCTTGCGATTGAGGATGGTAAACTGAGCCAAATGCATGTCTCAGGCCTAGCACCTTCTCTACTGCCTGCAGGTCTTTGTTTTTGAAATGGGTCCCATTATCGGATCGAATTCGCTTAGGGAACCCATGTATAGGAATGTACTGGTTAATCAGAAATGTTATCACTGTTTTTGCGTCTTCTGATTTGGTAGGTACCGCTTCTGGCCATCCGGTGAACGCATCCACCAATACCAGTAGGTACCTTATGCCTCGCACTGCGTTCAGCATGTCTGTATAGTCAATGACTATCTCCTGCCCTGGTCCCTTTGGCAACGGAAACTTCCCTTCATGTGGTTTGAGGGTATGGTGCACATTGAACCCTGCACACACTTCACATTCACGCACATGGTTGTCTATCATAGCTGGTAAATAAGGATGCCACCAA
>JAODLL010004589.1:0-11042 GCA_026546735.1 Forbesichthys agassizii | reverse complement strand
CCATTCCCCAAATTCAAAGGGCAAAGAAAGTTAGGTCACTGGATTTAGATAATGACAGCCTACCCATTGAAAGGGCACTGGGGCTGCAGTGGTGTGTGGACTCTGATGACTTCCGGTTCAACATCAATCTCAGCCAGAAGCCCCATACCCGCAGGGGCATGCTTTCTGTTGTTAGCTCAATCTTTGACCCACTTGGCTTTCTTGCACCTCTCCTTCTCCCAGCCAAGCAGCTGCTACAGGGGCTCTGCCAGAGGGGCTTTGGATGGGACGAACCTCTGCCCCAGGACTGTATCGGAGCAGTGGACTGACTGGATGGACAGTCTAGAAAGCATCAAGAGCCTCGCTGTTGCACGCTGTATGAAACCCAAGAGTTATGGAGTGCCGATAGCAGCTCAACTTCACCACTTTGCTGATAGCGGCTACGGCTCAGTAAGCTACATCAGGCAGGTTAACAATCAGGCTGTTGTGCATGTTTCTTTAGTTCTGGGCAAGTCCAGAGTCCTTCCCTTAAAACACGTCACAGTGCCAAGACTGGAGCTGGCAGCTGCAGCACTATTGGTGAAGGTGGACAGAAAGTTGAGGAGAGAATTACACCTAAATTTAAATCCCTCAGTTTTCTGGACTGACAGTCAAACTGTGCTCAAGTACATCAATTACGACCATGCAAGGTTTAAGACCTACGTGGCCAACAGAGTTTTGTTAATCCGCGATAACACAAACCTGTCTCAGTGGAGGTACGTAAGCAGCAAGGACAATCCTGCAGACGACGCCTCAAGAGGTCTCAGCGCAGTCAAATACCTGCAGCAAAGAAGATGGATACACGCCCCTGAGTTCCTATGGAAGCCTGAGGATAGTTGGCCTGTGGTGGGAGTAATGGGCTCCAAGTCAGTGTTAAAGGATGATTCAGAGGTCAGAAAAATCACTACTGTATTTACTGTTGAGGTGACGAACACTGAAACGCCAACAGACCGGCTTATACTTTACTTCTCAGATTGGATGAGGCTACTTAGGGCGGTAGCATGGTATCTAAAACTAAAAACGGCTTTGAAAAGGATTTCCAAAAGGCAAAAGGAGCTGGCCAAATGTTGCATCACTACCCGCTCACGCAGCAAACAGGTCAGCAATAACTTCAAAACTGAACTAGGCCAACAGTTCCTCACAGCAAAAGACCTCTCGCAGGCAGAAAGGTCAGTCATCACCTATATACAAAAACAATCATTCCCACACACGAAATGGCAACCTTGGAAACAACCCCCTCTGGGGTACCAAGGAGCAGTAAGTTGTGTAGACTTGACCCTGTGCTGGATCAAGGCATCATAAGAGTGGGTGGCCGTCTGCATCGATCCGCAATGCCTGATGAGACCAAGCACCCATGTATCCTGCCTAAACATGCACACATATCAGCCCTCATACTACGACACGTCCATGAACGTTCTGGACACAGCGGTAGGAAACCATGTGCTTTCAGAACTCCGCAAGAAATACTGGGTCATAAAAGGGAATTCTATGGTAAGAAAGCTTATCTCGGTGTGTTGTATGTCGTCGTGTGAAAGGCAAAACTGGTGAACAGAAAATGGCAGATTTACCACAGGAATGAATCCTACCTGACCTCCCTTCCTTTACTAATGTCGGATTGGACTACTTTGGCCCGATTGAAGTAAAAAGAGGAAGAAGTACAGTCAAAAGATACGGGGTCCTGTTCACCTGTATGACCAGCAGAGCTATACACCTAGAAGTAACCTATTCATTAGACTATAACTAAGTAGGTGCCCAGGCTGAAATCAAAAAGTCTCTGAGGACTTTGAATGAAGGGAAAATCCAAGGTGCCTTGCTTTCTGATGGAATCCAGTGGAGCTTTCCACCAGCAGCATCGCACCACGGTGGGGTTTGGGAAAGGCTCATTAGAGCTGTCCGACAGGTGCTGAACAGCACTCTACATCAACAAGCCGTCGACGATGAGGGCCTACAGACCATCTTCTGTGAGGTAGAAGCGATCCTCAATAACCGACCTCTCTCCATGGTGTCCTCTGATCCACATGACCTAGAGCCATTAACCCCAAATCACATCCTCCTGCTAAAAACCCAACCAATCCTACCCCCTGGAACCTTCCTGAAATCTGACCTTTATGCCAGACGCCGCTGGAAACAGGTCCAGTACATGGCCGACCTTTTTTGGCATAGATGGACAAAGGAATACCTTCTGCTTCTTCAGGAAAGGCAAAGGTGGACCAAAGTAAAATATAATGTGAACATTGGAGACATTGTCCTGGTAGTTGACCTATCTGCTCCACGAGGGTCATGGCCACTAGGCAGTGTTGGAAACCAAACCGGATGGAAGAGGTCTGGCCCGTTTAGTGAAGCTCCAGACAAAGACGTCAGTCCTGGAAAGGCCCATAACCAAGCTGTGCCGTATCCTAGAGACTGACAAATAAACAAGACATAAACAATAGTTGTAATGTATATATGCCTAGTCACATACATACATACATACACATTGAAAATTGTTGTAAAACTAATTAAGAATTTTACTTAAAATTACTAATTAATATTGTTATTGTTGTTAGTATTATTCAATATAATCTATAATTTCTTTATTTTAGGCTCCTTAGTTAAGAGACATTGAATTGCTCAATTTGAGAGCAATTAGGGGCCGGTGTGTAGGAGCCACATTTACATTTTTCATAACTCTTTTAATTTACTGTTTTTTCGGTGCATGGTGCGTGAGCCGCACCATGCACCCTCTACAGGTGCGGAGGTGGAGGGTGCACCTATAAATAGAGGTGCACTTTGAGCATGGCGGAGAGGGCGGGACAGCACACAGTTATTGACCTCAGTCGCTGCGTACCACAAAAGAACCCAATAACTCCTGTTAATGTTTTAAGTCATATGTTTCTGTTACAATAAAACAACTTGCACAAAGGAAAACTGGCTCTGAGCTCCTAAAAAAATATTTTTATAGGCTACTGGAGATACTAAAGAACTCTAAACATCAAGTCACCGTCTCCGACTCCTTGGACTTAATACGTGGCTGACATTTGCATGCCATAACCACAGGATATGGTTTATTGACAATTTCAATATTTTTTGGAACTGTAAAGACCACTTCAGATCTGATGATGTGCATCCGAACATCTTGGGATGCCGGCTACATGGTGCTAACCTACGCACGCTCTTTCTCCGCCCCTCTAATGCACTCACCCAACCCCCTTCCACCACATTCATTGCTTAAACAACTGCAAGATCGTCAACAATCGTTATCTCCACAGAGCACAGAATGTACTTGGTGAATGTGCCCTGGGTTCCTGCTATTATAATAATATCTATGCCAAATATTTTGACCACAAGCTCGGGCCAAGCATTCCTGTGTTGATTAGAAAGAGCATTTCGTATGTAACCCATAAAGTAAATTTGGCTAATCTGTTAACAGCAACACGTCAACCCACTGGTCCAGTAATCCCTACCATAGCTTTTAAATTGGCTTTACTTAATATTAGATCTCTTGCCAACAAATCTCTCTTGGGAAATGACATTATAATTTCTTACAACCTAGACTTTACGTTTCTCACTGAAACGTGGTTAACAGATGAGTGCAGTGCTACTATTCTTAATGAGACAGCACCTGAAAAATGTGTCTATATGAATACATGTTGAAATGACTGCCCTATTCAAAGATATATTCCAGTGCAAAGAAAATAGACTAGGTAATTTTATTTCTTTTGAATAGTTTTATATTAAAGGGTACCGGCAAAATTTTATTTTTAACCATTTACAGACCTCCATGATATTCTGCAAATTGTATTGATGATTTTGCTGAACTACTGTTATATCAGTTGACTATAACTTTCTTATTATTACAGGGGATTTTAACATCCACATAGATAATAATACTGACAATAATGCCAAATAACTTTTTGCACTACTTGACATTTTTGATCTCACTCAACATGTGAAAGAACGGACAAACTCAAGGACACACTTCAGATCATGTTATTCCTAAAGGCCTCGATGTTTCCTCTGTCATGGTTAAAGATTTGGCATTGTCTGACCATTTCTGTGTCTTTTTTGAATCACTTATCACCCAGAATATTTGGGGGGATAAGTGAAGAAAAGGTACATTAATGAGAGCAACAATGCACAGTTTATGGAAGCCATAGCTATCCTTCCAACAATAAGTGTTGAGTCAGTTGAGTCAGTTGATGTACTCCTGCATAATTTTAATGCCAAAATATTTAATGTAATGGATCGGGGGGCCCGATAAAGGCAACCATGAGCAAACAGAAAACACCATGGAGAAATACCATTATGGTAAGTTCCCTGAAAAGAGATTGTAGGAAAGCGTAACGTAAATGGAGAAAAACTAGACTTCAAATTCATTACGACATCTATAAACAAAGCCTTGGAAACTTCAACAATGAGTTACACAGGGCCAGATAGCAACATTTATCAGGAATGATCAATAAGAATATTAACAAAACCCACACCTTATAGCATCAGAACTCATGTCAACTGAGAAATGTAATGAATTTGCGTGTTTCTATAGTGAAACAATTATAGGTATTAGACAGTCCATTAGAACTGGTAATTTGTAATCATGAATCTGATAGGGTGGCTATGACATGCGGAGTTTCACAGGGATCAGTTCTGGAGCCGCTTCTGTTCAATCTTTATATGCTACCTCTGGCCCAAATTGTACAGAACAATAACATTAACCACCCAAATATACATAGCTCTCGAACAGTATGACAACAGCTCAATTGACTCTCTGTGTTACTGTATACAGCACATAAATACTTGGATAAACTAAAACTGTTTAAAATTGAATCAAGATAAAACTGAGATTATCGTGTTTGGCAACAAAAATAAAGGAACAAGTATTACTAAAGAGCTGGACAGTCAGGCCCTAAAAACTAGAGAGCAAGTGCGTAATATTGGTGTTCTGATAGACTCTGACCTCACATTTAACATATCAAACCGGTCACCAAAACAGCAAAAAAATATAGCTAGAATCAAGAGCATGGTGTCCAAAAAAGACCAAGAGAAGCTTATCATGCTTTTATTTCTAGTAGGATTGACTACTGTAATGGGCTCTTAACGGGACTCTCAAAAAAGACTGTAAAACAGCTGCAGCTCATTCAGAATGCTGCTGCTAGAATGCTAACCAGGACCAAGAGAACGGAGCACATCACTCTGGTTCTTAAATCGTTGCATTGGCTTCCAGTTAGTTACAGAATAGACTTCAAAGTTGTGCTTTTACTTTATAAATCTCAGAATTGTTTAGGACCCGAATACATTTCTGATATGTTTGAAGAATACCAACAGAGCAGGGCTCTTAGATCCATGAACACAGGTCAGTTAGTACATCCTACAGTCCAAACAAAACACGGAGAAGCTGCGTTTAACACTTATGCTGTCCACATTTGGAATACATTACTAGAGGATCTTAGACATGCCCCAAATATAGCAATTTTTATATCCAGGTTAAAAACACTTCTCTTCTCACGTGCCTATGACTGAGCTGTTTAGCCTTATAACCTCCTATGTTTTTATCCTTATATGTACTTTTGGATATTGTAATTTTAATTTATTTTTAATTTAAAAAAAACTTGTTTATTTTATTTAAATCCAGGTTAAAAACACTTATCTTCTCACGTGCCTATGATTGACAAAAATACAATAATGTTTATTATTTTCATGGCTTTTACCTAGTTTTCCGTTTCTTATTTTTTGTTTAATTTGATTTGTTCCCTTCAGTCTTTGTTCAAATGTTTTTAACTGGAAAGCACGTTGAGTTGCACATTGTGTATGAAAGGTGCTATACAAATAGTTTATTATTATTAATATTTGTTCAGGATTAGGACATCCTAACATGCACATTCTTGTGTTAATCCTTGTAGGACAAGGAGGTTTATCGGTGGCCGATCAAAGAGTCTCTGAAGACCATGCTGTCCTGGGGCTGGAGCATTGAGAGGATCAGAGAAGGAGATCCTGCAGGCTTGCACAAGTCCCGCAGGATATCACAGGCCAGCCAGGTACATACACACAAACACACACTGCTGTACACTGTTACATTCACTAAACTATACAAATTCAACATCACTATGACCATATGGACTTATATACCTATTGCAAAAATAATATGGGTTTCATCTAACAAAGAAACAAAACAGTTTTATCTATTGCATATCTGTCTTCTAAAAGGCGCTGGGCAGTTGATTTTGTTATTTTCAAAATGAATCACAAACCAGTTTAGCAAAACATCTTGGTGCTTAATTATGTCACAGGCTCTTAGCTAGAACCATGTGCACACCATAGCAGGGTTTACAGAATAGCAGTTTGTGAACATATTTGCTAGTTAGTTAGCTATTGCTAGTGTTCTCCCAAAATGTCTTACAAAATAAGGACTCTGATATAAACTGAGTGAATCAGGTTTATTGATGGTAAAATGGTAAAAACTTCACAGACATGAGCATAATTAGGTCGGTGAGTGGCAGGGTCGGACTGGGACTAGAAAACGGCCCTGGGCTTGAAAGCCTACCGGCCGAGAACTGTCTAGAGTAGACCTTGTTGGCAAATACAAATAGTCTAAACACCATCCACTGTAATAAACTACTGATGCAGTAGTTCATTTAATTTTGTAAATAACCTGGCCCTTTCTTTTGGCCATTCATTGTTTTTAAATATACAGTTAGGCTACAATCAGCAGCCTAGTCTGTACATTAAAAAACAGCTGGGGTGAATATATCAGACCTTTGGGGGAATATGATATACTGCACAAAGACTTCTATATTACAAATTTCACTGTATAATAATAATAATAATAATAATAATAATAATACATTTTATTTGGGACGCCTTTCTCAACACTCAAGGACATCTTACATTGCAAATACAAGGATAAAAAACAGTTGGCTGAATTATACATACCACCCTAACCCTTTTGCCATTAGGACAATGCATTAGATCCACACAGTGTTAATATTTTATGAGCTATTTTTGGGGACTGGTATGTCCCAAGCTTGTCGGTACACACATATACGTGTGTATACAAATACAATACAAACGTTTTTGCTTAATCATTTTCAGCAGCTGTCCTTTGAAGGAGCACCTGGTTTCAACCCCCGTCCCATTGACATGAGTAATGTCACTCTGTCTAGAGATCTGCATGTGAGAGACACACACACACAGTAAATATTTGTATGATCTCTATAAACTTTGCTGTTTAAAATCTCCATAACTTCTAAAATAACTCTTTTAAAATGTTATTTTTAGACATTAACATAAAACACATCCTATACAAATATATAACTAATATATAACTAATAACTAATTGTATTCAATATAGTTTTAAATAGGTTTAACCATCTAATATTTCCATTTCTGCTTTTACAGTCTATGGCTGAGCTGCTAGCGGAGAACTATCATAATATCTGGGCTAAGATAAAGAAGATGGAGCTAGAAGCCAAGGGTAGGAAACTGCACATTAGGCATTTGTTTATGTAGTTAAGTGATTGATATCCAAACACAAGATTGTTCTGGCCTTGTTCCAGTGCACAAGGCCAGTGCAGTGAATTCGGTATGAGTTTAGATTTGTAGCCATTTACAATGGCAGAAGGTGACAGTTTGTTAAAAAACAAGCACTGACACCACTATACCTCAAAAGACAACATTTAGCTTTGAGATACCGTTCTGATCTTGCAAGCTAGTTTGACTTCACCACAAGTATCAGTATGGACACCTAAATTCAAAAGTGGATGTCATAATGGTGGTTCTAATACATAATAATAATAATAATAATAATAATAATAATAATTGTTATTATTGTTATAATTGTATAAAACTTCCTTAAATTAATCTCAACCAATCACAATGCTTAAATTAAGATAGCACGCCTGTTGAAACCGCAATGTACTATTTATGCTGATGTGATCTTGGGGAAACATACATGATCGACAAACACTTTCGCATTGAAGGGATACAGCCTGATATTTTAAATGACATTGGAGCTTTCAGGATTAACAGCAAACATTTTCTTTTGGTTTTAGCGCAAGCCCGACTTCTACTTCTCCCTCTACAGCTCTCATATGTTCTGTTCTCTACCTTATACTATACTTTTTATGGATAATTATGTTTCAAAACATAAACTTTTTAGCCCAGAAATTAATTTGTGTGGTTTGAATGGTTTAGTGTGATTTGTCACACTAAGCCAGTTTGGCAACACAAGGTTTCAGTGTTTATCTGCCAACTACTTCTGATGAATAGGCAGTGTCACTTGTTTATGTAAGCAGGGGTATAAGTTACAGTGCTCTGCTAGTATGAGTAGCTTCACATTAACATCTGTTTGTCTGTTGTGTCTCTGTGCTGGTGTCTCTAGGTGGGGGCAGCCACCCCCTGCTGGTCCCCTATGACACCCTCACTGCCAAGGAAAAGTATAAAGACAGAGAGAAAGCACAGGACATATTCAAGTTCATGCAGATCAACGGATACACTGTGTCCCGGTAGGGAAGGGCTTCGTGATTATGATCAACTTCAACATATTTATAATAATGAATATCCTGTAGGCTATTTACTTGTCTACCTTTTTATCAGCTATTTCTTTCCTGTTTATGTGTTTTTCAAGAGGTGTAAAGGAACAAGAGTTGGACACACCAGCAATAGAGAAGCGCTTTGCCTATACATTCCTTCAGCAGATAATTGAATATGTAGACCATGCTCATGAACACATGCTGGAGTTTGGTAAACACATCTACATGTTCTATTAGGCATGTGTTACAAGAGAAGGTCATTTCATTTAATTATGTTTCTAATCCTCAGATGTTGGAGTGAGACCTAAGAGAGAGGTTCCAAATGAACAGCAAATCAAGTTCTTTGGAAAGGTGCAACCCCATTGTTTGTTAGTAATACATCAAGTGGCCAAGAGTTGTCACTCTAACCACCATTTGTATTGCAGGTGGTCCTACCATTGGTGGACCAGTACTTCAAGAACCATCGTATGTACTTCCTGTCCACAGCAATCCGGCCAATCAGCAGTGGAGGCCATGCTTCAAACAAGGAGAAAGAGATGGTGACAAGGTGAGATATCTAGATTAAATGACCTTCCACCAGCGCCGGCCCGACGCATAAGCAAACTACACGACTGCTTACTGCCCCGTGGCCACCAGGAAACCCACTCCAAAAAAATGTTTATATATATAAACATTTTGTCAATGACCGCTACCCTAATGAATACGTTGTACGATGTCAATGGTTGGTAATCATTAAAAAACGCTGTAGGCCTAGTGGGCTATGTTTTTGACCTGGCTAGCTGCATGGTTTAATACATTCCTACTGCCTCTGTCAGAGCTGGTAGCCTACCACTCACATTCATCTTTAAAAAAGCAGCGCCAAACAAAACAGACTTTGAGCTAGATAATAGTAAAAAGAAGAAAACTATATAAAATAACTAGCAAAGTATGGTTGCATGGCTAATTATAGTATTTTACTGTATACATTAACTGTAGATACATCGGTCATGGTATGATCATCTTATGTTTGCAAGCTAGCTAGTGATCTTTTGTAACATTAGCTAGCATAACAAAATTAAGCTAGATTCTTCTGGTCAAAATTTCTCTAACTACCTTGCTACTACATATGCATCTAGGTTGATCCAAAGTTTCCTAAAATATGGTATCATCTTAATCACATGTCCTCCTAATTGTAAGTAATATAAAGCTAGCTAACTAGAGCAATTTTTATTTTAACTGGTTGGTTTGAAATAAAAGCAAGCTAGCTTTTTCAATAATACTGTACTTGATGCAGATAACAATTAATTAACTTGGTCAGCAGAAGGCCATAGGCTTCCCAAACAAACATAAAAAATGTGGGCCTTGTAAGCCACTAGGGGGCACTACAGTGCATCGTCAAATAAGCATTTTTCAAATGGCGATAATTCTGTGCTGGCTTAAGCTATAGTGACCTAATTTATTTAATTAATTGCAGCACAATGAGCTCAACAATATTGCTGCTTAAACCTATGAGCTTAGACGTATTTAATTCCCACAATTTTTAATAGTCTGATTATAGCTTTAAATGTCCTATCTGGCCATCCGTAGGTCAAAATCTCAACATTTGGTGTGCTTTATTGCAATAATGCACTGAACAACCCTGCCAAGATTGGGACTAATCGCCCGTAAGGGGACACAATAACAAACATGTTAGTGCATACTGCACCAAAGCAGGAAGTATGCATATTTCCTAAACCTAAGGGGACACAATAACAAACAATTGATTAATAAGGAATATCCTGTCTGCAGATGTCCATTTACGATTTGCTGATGTCTATGACAGCTTAAGGTAGGCTGCAAAAATAGGTCACCAGAGATAAGGCTTGCCCTATGGCTTGCCTATTGACTTGCCCCTATTGCTTGGCTCCCGTAATTGCTGCTTGCAGCTATATTTAGGGAGGGAAGCACCGAAGATGTGTAGGCACCCTGTTGTATTTGTTAGCTTTATTATTATTATTATTATTATTATTATTATTAAGGGTCAAGCAGCGAAGCTGCTGACACCTATTGTTATTGTTAGTTTTCAGGGTCAAGCAGCGAAGCTGCTGACTCCTATTGTTATTGTTAGTTTTTTATTATTATTCCGCCGGATTTTCAGGTTTCGGCATGTTCCACATGCAGCGTTTGCTGTTTCTGTTAAACCGGTCTAAATAAAAATAGTGTATAGAACATATTCCATCTGCTCCGAACACTGGCCCACCGGACATGGGCCAAACTCTTCCCAGACGACGTTTGATTCTGCTGAAACTGCCAGACTTGGTCCGGGTCTAAGCTGAGTCCGTTTGCCGAATCTGACACTCACCCGATCATGCGAGTATGAGCCAGAAATGGCCCGGAACTACTGTGCTACCTGGGATATAGCGAGCATGTTTATTATATTAAAACACACGCTATGGTCTTTCAATTTATCCAAATAATGAATTAGTATAGGCTACAGTATTCCAGGTTTCACAAAAGTTGTGCTAATTTAATTGAGATGTTGATGGGATTTCATGACAGGTA
>JAODLL010004588.1:0-11043 GCA_026546735.1 Forbesichthys agassizii | reverse complement strand
TCTCTCTCTCTCTCTCTCTCTCTCTCTCTCTCTCTCTCTCTCTCTCTCTCTCTCTCTCTCTCTCTCTCTCTCTCGAATGTTGAATGCTCATTTCTCCCCCGCCCCCCATCCCCTATCCCCCCTCCACCAGACAGATGACTGACGTTGAGGTGCCAGTTACATGGCTGGGGAAACATTAGAGCACCTATGTAACCAGAGAGCGCACGGCCCTGTCAATAGACGATGGCAGGCACCTGAGTAAATTGTAAAGTGTGTGTTTGCAATAAATGTGTGTTCGTGTTCGTGTGAGACCTAGTGGGCATAAGCGTCAGTTAACTATAGGCTATTGTTAAGTGCGTAGAAGAGCACGTATGCACGTCAACGCTTTTATTGGCCGGAATCAAACGGCAAATATTGATTTTAAAGTCAAACCTTTTGACTAAAACACAAAGAGATCCTACAGTATTTAGACACAGACAGACAGACAGACGTTCCCAATTTTCATTCAGACAGATTTCCCAGTGGAGTACACGTCCTCAAACTGTGTGAAAACGACCTCCTTTTGGAAACTTGTGTGCGCGTGCGTGTGTGTAGGGTGGCTGGGGGTGGGGCAGACACTGGTTATACTGTACTGGTGTGCAGCAGATGTGCAATGCAACGCAATCCTGAAGACACAAACACACACACACACACACACACACACAAGCTCATAATATGCTGCATGTGCCATCACAATGTAACACAAGGACACATGAATGCCATGAGGCATGTTTTGCTCACAAGCACACGCGCACACACACACACACACACACACACACACAGTGTCAGCCCTCTGGGCAATTTCTGTAAACAGACAACAAACTGCATTGTGTACATTATGTAGGGAATAAGGCAAGACATCTTTATGAAGGCCATGAGAATGGGTTATTAATTGTTCTTATGTGCTTATGGCTGATGAAGGTGATGCGTGGCTGGGGACACAGCTGCTTCCCATAGTTAGCTGTTGAATCAAAATGGCATGATTACATTATTTAGATGTTGTGTTCTAAAAGGGCAATAACACACACACACACACACACACACAGTGCAGATGACCCGTAGTTGTAAAGGGAAGCTCAAAGGCAGATGGACACAAACGCTTAACAAACAAAAAGGATGGAAAATAAAGCGACAGACAAGAAATCCATAGACGCACAGTATAGAGAGAGTATGTGAAGCGTGTGACAGCGCTCAGTGTGTTTGTGCTCCATGCCAGCTTTCTGACAGACACACTGTAGTAAAACTAATACAGTGTGTTGCTGACTACTGACAAAGTACATAATACAGTGTTGTGTCATGCGTGTGTGTGTGTGTGTGTGTGTGTCCCATAAAATATACTATGTTATACAGTGTTGGACAGTAGCTAGTTACTGTAATGTTATTACTTTTTTCAGTAACTAGTAGTGTAGTAGTATAATAACTAATGACTATTACCAAAACGGTAATAATATTACTATTACTAATCCAAGTAATGCTGCATTACTGCGTTACAAAAACAATATTTCTGGTGGGCTAATTGAACCAACCTGTCCAATCATCTGGTTTGAGAGGCTGCAATGTTTTCACTGTGGCTGATAGTTGATCCTAAGGTTCATTATTGTTCCAATAAAGAAGATTCTATTATAAAATGAGCTGGCTACACAGGTTGGCATTTTTCTTAAGGGGCGAGTCAAGGTAGTGATTGTGAAAGTAATACAGTAATGTAACTGATTACTTTTAATACCCAGTAAGAAGTAAGGTAATATTACTACTTTTTGAAGGAGTAATAAGTAACTAGCAACTACCAACACTGTATATCACACACAGAGATTATCAACGTGCGTACACACGTGCGTGTAGCAGCACAGCAGAGGATTAATAAGAATGAAAGGGAAAGCCATTATACGCAAGCTAAACCACAGCATCGCTTTCACACTGTTAGCTTATAGGCTAACTGTTCAGCGACAACAAGCGGGACTCCCCAACAGCATATAAGAGGCTGCTGCCTCACAGTGGAAGCGGATGGACCTTTTCATGGCTGTGTGCAGTCAGGTTCAGGTCAAAGCAAGCTTATATTACGGTAGTGAAAGCAGGCAAGTCCCGTCTACAGCAAAACTAAATTCAAATGTGACATTTTGAGGAACGCTAGCTAGGTCAGACGGTTACGCGTTAGTTAGCGTGTTCTGATTCAGATTATTATCTGCCACTAAAGCCGCCATGTTTTATTCCCATTCCCTTCTGAATGGACAGCGAGAGCAACAACCTTATTACGACACGTCACTGTTGTGTTTTCATCTGAGCAGCTGTGAGACATGGTGGAAGGAAGGAGTGCTCCATGCACGCACACACACACCCTTCTGATAACATGTGGATGCCCACCCACCCACCCACACCCACACTCTTCTGATAACATGTGGATGCCCACCCACACGCGCACACACACACACACACACACACACATGCACGCACACACACACATTCTGCTGATAACATGTGGATGCCCACACACACACACACACACACACACACACTCTTCTGATAACACGTGGATGCCCACCCACACACACGCGAGCAGAGCAGACAGGATCACAACTTGAGTTATTTTTAGCTCCTCGTCTCTGCAGAGACACAAACACATGTACTCCTCCCGGAGAATCAGCATGCTCCACTAATCTGTCAAGAGGAGGAGGATGAGGAGGAGGATGAGGAGGAGGGACGGGGGAGGAGAGGAGGACAGGGAGGAGACAGGGATGGAGAGGACAGAAAGGCAGAGGAGAAGATGGGAGAGGAACAGAGAGGTGAAGATGTGGAGATATTAGATGATGGAGCAGATAAAGGAGGGCACAGGGTTAATACAGATAATGATGTATAGAGAGAGAGGAACATATAACATGCATCACAGACAGTTATCGGAATCAAGAGGAGATGCTGAAACTACGAGTAACCAAACTATATTTGTGTGTGTGTGTGTGTGTGTGTCTGAGGTTTTTTTTTGAGGGTTGGGTGTAGTGGGGGTCGGTGGGCCGTTGGGGTGGTGTTGTCCATTGTGATAAAGGCACAGTAAATCTTTAATGTGCACACACACAGACACACACACAATGGCTGCAATGTATCACTAATGACACACTGAGGTAGTACCATTATGATTCAGTTCAAAGACTACACTGACACACACACACACACACACACACACAAGCGCGCGCACGCTCCTTGACCATACAGTGAGCAGTCAGGCAGACAATGACTCGAGTTCCACTGAGTCTTTAACCGACGTGAAGTTTTCATGAGAAAACAGATAGTGCTCGAGGATGGTTAACAGACCCCTGCCATAATCCATGTTTACTTAACCACATTAAACAGAACAGGGAACCCCAAAGCCATGTGACCACTCGGTGATGTACGTGTGGTGTATTTACATGCTTATTTATCGGCATAGGACTTTGGAAAACCTGTCAAACTGGAAACCTGTTGAAGTGATAGATCATGTTCGCATAACATCCTATGGCAAGCTGTTTTGACATTTAATCTCCAAGACTTAAGTTACTAGTATCTATAGTTAATAGTATCTTTTCTTTAGATACTATTTGAATAGTTACTAGTGTATAGTCGTTAGATATTTGTATCTATATGAATTGTTACTAGTATTCATTGTAACTTTACTAGTAACATTCATTACATACTAGTATATATTCCAATAGTTACTAGTATCTAAAGGATTAAGAATAGGAACTATATACTAGGAACTATTGCAAAGACACTCGTAACTAGAATATATACTAGTATCTAAAGAATAGATACTAGTAAGTCTTGGAGAATAAATGTCAAAATGGCTTGCCATATTCATCCCCACTAACCTCCGTCTCTCCCTGCCGCCCCCCTCCGCATATGGTATTGTCATCCAGGTTAGACTCTGGGTTAGAGATATTAGTAGTTTAGACACAGTTCTAAGCAGTTTGCGTCTAAGTAACATGATCTGATACGTCTATACAGCGTAAATAGCAACATGAAGTGCAGAACACCGCTCACAACCACAAATCCTCAGTACTTCAATTTGTTTCACAATGCGTATCAATGTGTTTGGCGGAGATATTGTTTGGATTTGAGCTTGAAGTTAGCAGGTGTACGAGAATGACGCTGTTTTTAGTTAGGGAGCTCTGTTGTTTAAAGGCAGCGCATGGTTTTTAGACCATGCGCACTAGTCTTTAGTTTAAAGTGAATTTGTAAATATGAAAACGGCTGTGCTTTTGCAATGAGCTGGAGGGTCACGTTTAAAGATTACCTCCTTGATTTGTATCCAGGTCCCAGCCATGACCTGATGTGACCGCAAGCTTTATTGTTGATGTAGATAAATGTGGGGAAAAAAACACAAATCTCTACTTCAGCGAAATTAGCAAACGCAAGGAACATCCATCCAAGACACACACACACACATCCCCAAAGAGTTTTAGTCACACGAATCACTGTGACAACAGACTGGGGAAGCTATGAGGTATTTCTGGAAATCTGTCTGTTTTGAATCAGATTAGTTTTTTTGCAGTTCCTCTTTTAGACCAAGAAAGTTCCCCCCTCTCTCTCTGTGTTTGTGTGTGCGTGCATGCAGGTAAAGCTAAGGAATACGTTTCTTCTAAAGCAGCCAATCACTCTCTACCAAACACAATCATATGTGATTGACAATCAATCTACTGTCAGAGTGACCACAACATTATTTACTTGACTTCCAGACTGACAGGCGGATTACCCGACCAGCTAACAGCAGGGAAAATATATAGATTCTAATCAACGTTTCTCCACCTCAAAACAAACAAGACGAGAAGCGCTCACGCACACACACACACGCACACACGCACACACAAAGGGAAACAAACATTACACAAGAGGTTTATTTTAAGTGAATAACCAGAGCAGGCTGCTCCTAATTTAGTTTTGCTACTTTGTTAAACACCCATAATCCTTCACAGCAGAAGACTGAACATTAGTGCCTTGTCAGTCACCTGCTAACGCATGCTGTATACACAAGAATCCACCAATGAAACCATTGTAATGTTCTTACCTTTGCACACAAAGTACATAACTAATAGATTAGGTCGCATAATTATGCAATAGAGTAGCAGCAGAGGTTGTGTTGTGAACGATATCGCCAAACTGGATTCACTGCACACCACTCAAAACTGCCCTACAGTGCTTTGCGATGCAAGGTCATTGCTAGTGAAGAGACAAACAATTATTTTTTTAACACATTTCTTGTAAAAACATTGACACTGCCCTTTTCAATTCCTTTTACTGTCGTCTCAGAAGACATAAAAAAGCCTAGTATTGTGGATTATAAGCAGTCGCTCAGATAATGTACCAGCTCTCCAAATACTATACATTGTGTGTGATATTTACGTTTCTGTCTTTCCACCTAACATGTGAACAAAACAACACACCCATTCATAAACACATATTATTGATTTATTTACAGTATTTGTATCTCTCTCACTCTCTCTCCCAGTCTCTCGCAAATCAAACAAACAAATCCCCCAAATTTCAGTGAGAAGGCTTGAGAAGATTGGCGTGAGGTTGCGGCATGCATGCCAGGGAGAAACCTCATTCCCGCGCTGCAGTGCATTCCACTGAAGCCATCCTTACCATGCTAACTTAATTCATTATACGCCTGTAACTGCGTTAAGCGTACAAAACACTGGACACTTCCATTGTGAGGGTGCAATAGATCTCATCATGCGTACGTGTCTGTTTTGGTGTGTGGCAACCTCTCCTTAGGAGACCAAACCCAGACCCCAATCTAAATCCATTACTATTAGACTATTGTTACTGTATAGCCCCTTATTACATCTTAGTCAGGAAGTCAGGGAGATTGATTGACATGTCACTGACGCACACAGGCAACTTAACCGTTTTGTTTTAAGGCCTTCGGAAGTACTTTTCAAATAACGCTAAAGCTCACGACGCTCCGAGAGACGTGAAACACACAGGAAACACTATAAGAAACAACAGCGCAGCATTTCTACTGAAGTGCTGCCTGACATTGGTGTGTGTGTGTGTGTGTGTGTGTGTGTGTGTGCACACACCTGGTTGAGTAAAGGTAGCACAACAGTGCATGTTGTTTAAATGGGAAGAAAAGAGCAACGTGTCTACAGCCTTGAGCTGACGGGAGCGGTGCTTTGGCGCGTGGACGTTACGTTTGTTTGAGCGTTTGTTTGTGTGTGTGTGTGTGTGTGTGTGTGTCTGCTTGTGCGTGTCTGTGTGTCTGAACCATTATCTCTTCTGTGGTGACCCCCGGAATTCCTCGGTGGTGATGTGAGACACCTTTGTTCTCTGGCCACTGGTCAACCCATTGCAGAGCAGGGGGGGTGGGGGGCGCCAGCTGTCAATCATCCCCTCCCCAGTACTGTGGTTGCTCCTGACAACGTCAAAAGGAGCAGCTATTATATTTCGCTCTCTATAGTCCGTACAGTAAAACACTGACCTGTCTGTCTGTCTCCTGATACACACAGACCTGATAGAATATTACATTAATTTCTGTGGATTAACACTTTCATGGTTTGCGTTTGGAAATGGTTTGCGTTTGGAAATGTGAACGTTTATATTTGCGTACAGTCTGGGTTGGGAAGTAGCTGATTACATGTAATCAGTTACTTAAACAAAAACACTAAATTTAATCCATTACAGTTACCAGCTAAAATTGTGGAATCAGTTTACAGATATTTACAAAAAATGTGATGGTTACTTATAGGAATACTTTCAAATGTATAAGGGAAGTTAACTGAAGAAAAATCCATAAAACAATATTATTTTCCTTTTATGAATGTCAATAAATAATCCCTTGAGCCACATAAATGCTCCCAAAAATAGAAAGATGTGGCACGACAACACAGTAAATAGCTTTGTATGGCATTTTTAAAGGACGAAAGAACAATGTTTAGGCATGAAGTAATCTGAAAGTAATGGAAATCAGATTATGTTACTAAACGTAGGTAATCCCAAAATCACATTACGGATTCTAATTGGAGTTGGTAACTAGTAACTGTGGCAGATTACATTTAAGCAGTAACCTGCCCGGGCCTTCGTACAGTGTGGCCGGCGTCAGTGTTACTGTGGCCTGGGGAGGTTGTGGGGAATATGACACCTGCAGTTTCTGGTTTAGTGAGAAGTGGGCTCTGTGGCATCAATAATACATGACAGACCTCCTCGCCCTTGCAGAGAACGGCTCGGTGTCAGTACGGTTTCACACTTTTGACTTTGCACTGTCATTGTTGTGTGTAGAGTGACTGGAAATTGTGCGGTGGCATCACAAATGCACGCAAAAGCACAGAGGAAGAAATGCACGCGTGCACAGGCACAAACACAGACAGACTAGACAAGGCGTGTCCTCTTAATGGACGTATAGTCGAGAAAGTAATTCACACAGACACCCTAAGCGACCGTGTTACTGTGTCGTCAGCACAGCATTTCATTTATAGGCTAGCGAAATAGACCAAATAAGAGCCATGTGTGATGGTGGCACGATGAAGATGTTTGGAGTGGGACTGATAGAGGAATACCAGACAATGGGAGGGATGGCATCTGAAGGCCAGTCCAATCTGATAAAATGTAAAGAGACCAGAAATATTGATGATGGCAGCCTGAAGCCTGACCACAACTATCATCCCCAGGAGCTCATTCCCATCATCAGCAGATGTGCCAAAATAGGGGGTCGGGACACCTTGGCGTGTCGCAAAGCGTTTTTGTTAATATTGTTTTATTGTGTTCTCAAAAACATTGAAAACATTCATTTCATGTTCTTAGAACAGATTGTACGTTATTAGAACATTATTTCTATATGGGACGTTTCACAAGACACAAACCACTTTTGCTGAGGGTCACGATAAAGTCATAAAGTTTTAAATGCACTGGCTTGAGCAGCAGGTATACCTATAAAATAACCACACAAAACATACACACACACGCAGCACACCATGTCCAGAAACCCTCCCCTGTCCACAGGACGAAGATGAAAACATCTTGACCCTCCTCATTCAGCACTCCCCCGAGAGGAGAAGAATTCTGCACCTCCCAAACACAGAGAGCCAATGACACAGCAGGCTTCAGAAAACTGTTATTCCTTCTCCTATTTATCCCTCCATCTTCCACACAGCATCTGTTCATTGAATCTTCTTGTATTTCTCACACACACACACACAAAGAAGATGAAGATATTTGGCATCATAACCTTTGATTTGCTCTCATCTACCATCATCTGTCTCCCACCTCTCCAAGCCTGGTTTTATCCCAGAGATCTTCCAAAAATCCAGGCAGTATTATTAGCTTTGGAACAACACCGGTGCTAGAACAGTCATGTCGGCACACACAGGCTAACGTCGGCTAACTAGCGCGGAGAGGTGTTGAAACATCCCAGCACCCCTTTTAATTGCTGCCTACCTACGCCATTAACACTGAGTCAGCCACAGGGGACAGAAGGCCGGCTACAAGAGCCAGCCATTACTGCCATTAGTTTTGATACGGCCTCATTTTTACAGCCTTGCTGGGACCGTGCTCTCTTGCACTCACTCGTCATGCGGGCTGGCGCTTAAGCTAACACACGCACCCGGGCCGCGCATACAAACACAGACTGTACCAGCTAGCGGCCTTAGGAGGAACAGGAGGAGGTGGATGGAGAGTTTACAGCTCCCAGAGGAGGGAATACTCGGATCAGAGTGGAACAAAATAGAAGAGCCGGTCTGGGTGTGATGATTTTTGTTTCAGTGTGTGTGCGTGCACGCTCATTAATGTATTGGTGTGTTGTGTATTGAATGTGTGTGCCAAATATTCGTGTGTGTGTGTGTGTGTGTGTGTGTGTGTGTGTGTGTGCACGCGCGCGTGTGCGTGCGTGCGTGCGTGCGCTCTGTCACTACAGACCATGTCAGCCATAAAGATGAAACAAAATGTGTGTGCATGTGCGTTTGTGTCAAACAGACAGTGTTTGTGTAAGAGAAGAGAGAATGTGCGTGTCTGTAACTCGTGTGTACGTGTGTGTGTGTGTGTGTGTGTGTGTGTGTATGAGAACACGTGTGTGCAACTCATGTGTACGTGTGTGTGCGCGCAACTCGTGTGCACATGTGTGCGTGTATGAGAACACGTGTGTGCAACTCACGTGTGTACGCGGGTGTCTGTGCAACTCATATGTGTACGTGTGTGTATAAGTAAGTGTGTGTGCGCACACGTGCGGGGGGTGGGGAACAAGGGTCTCTATGATTAGCTCCTCTTAATTAGCAAAAGCGCCAAATGTTTATGTAGCCTAGCCTAATAGCCTAATCTGTCTGACAGTGAGATATGGTTAACATTTAGAGGGAGGGCAAATGGGACATTGTGCCAAACAGGACGAGCTAACCGATATAGAACACCGTAGAATAAAACAAATTGACAGTGAAAAATTATCTTTTTAAAGTCACACATTAGTCCTATTAGTCCTATATCAACTTTAGGCTCGTCTTTGCAAACAATGGCCACAATGGCCTTACAATAAGGTTAACTCCCTTAAACTCTCCTAAACCACTTTGCTTAATCTGCCTAGCCTCACACACACACACACACACACACGCACGCACGCACACACGCACACACGCACACACACAAAGAAAGGTTAAAGTAGCACAACTGTACAGGAGTGTTATGTATGCATAGACAGACAGTTGGAGAAACTCTGCGTCAGCCGAAGACGAAGAGCTTGAGGAAAAGAGCGATGATAAACAGAGAAAGAAACGGGGGAGGCACGCTGCTGACATTTGGCATTGATTTTGTTGTTTTATAGGCACTCCCAGTCCAGCCCTTATTGGACAACTACAGGGAGAGACCACTTGCTCCTGGCAGGGAGGGAAGGGGTCCCTGGCTTTGATGTTTCCCCTTTGGTGGGTGGAAAACCCACAAAAATGGTTGTGCTGGGGGGAAAGGGGGGGGGGGGGGAATCATATCTGATTCAAAAAAAAGGTGGAAAAGTCCATGTGGGAACTTTTAATGGTGTCGGTGTGGGTTGAATGGACCATTGAGGACTTTTACTGGAACAAACTGACTGACAGCAATCCTGTTTTTCAACATTTCAATATGAGACTATGATTTTGGTAGTATTACCAGTATCACGATGAACCCTGGCAGGCACGCACACACACACATACTGAGTGTAATATATAGGACACCATGCATAGAAGCCACCATGAGCACCAGAGTCCATGTAGACAGAAGCTGTGCTAGATAACTCAAAACCATAATGGTAATCTGATTGTCAGGCAATTTCTAATTCCCAGATTTAAGGGTGGGGATTAAAGATTACAGTGTTTCCAACATATTTGATGGCACTCTCTAATCCAAGAAGTAATTTCACTAGGCTGTGCTTTGATACATCATTTTCATAACCAATAATATTACATATAAAAAAGGAAAACAGACAGTAAGTAGTAAATATTCTGGTTTATCTAGCTGACCTTAAAGATTGTGTAAAGCAGACATACGTACATTTGTGTTTTGAGTTTGTCACACCACAGAAAAAGGTAATATTAACCAACCAGCCAAATTTGAATTAACAAAAAAGTCGGCAAGTATATAAAATTACGTTTCAAAAGTGTGAAATTATAACCATCATCATCTGTTCTCACGTGCTGGGGGTGTGTCAGCAGAAGCAGAAAGAACCACACCCATTGCATGTTCTACAATAAACTCCATACCGCGGTGTTGTGCCAGAAAGGTATCCTCAGCTGAATATTTATTGGAAAATGTAGACGTGCATTTTATGAGTTGTGTTTTCACTATCAATAGATGTATACTGGTAAAAAGGATTAGATTAGTTATAGTTTAGGGTTGTGTGTTCTCGTGGACCGAAATCTGTTTTTAACAAACCACTTTTTAGCAGATTACTTTTTGGCATTACACCTGCAGATGACGTGAAATGCTATTCTTAGTTAAACTAGACTACAGCTTTTTGGATTGAATTTTTTCATTTAATATGTGAGCATATCTTTTCATGTGACAACAATGAAGAAATGACACTTTTCTGCAATGTAAAGTAGTGATTGTACA
>JAODLL010004587.1:0-11043 GCA_026546735.1 Forbesichthys agassizii | reverse complement strand
TGCCATGTTTCTTTGTGAGAACATGACTGCCATGTTTGTTTGTGAGAACATGACTGCCATGTTTCTTTGTGAGAACATGACTGCCATGTTTCTTTGAGGAAGACACAGTGAATCGTTTGTCATGATAGGGCCTGGTACTGACTGTGTCTACTGGTCAGAGCAGCAGTTGGAGGGGTCCTGAGCAGACACAGGAGTCATACTGATGAGGTTGTGGCTACCGAGCAGCGTATGGTGACTGCAGCAGTGCTGTAGTAGGTGCTGGGTGGTGGCAGCACCCTGGTGCTCCACGCAGCAAGCTGCAGCATACAGCACAGCATGTCCGCTTAAAGCTAGTGTCAAAAGTAATGACTGTTATTGATGTGCCCAACTTAGAATGAGTCTCATTCTGGAAGAAACATTGAAGTGTGTGTGTGTGTGTGTGTGTGTAACACAGGCTGAAACACAGACAACTCACAAAGCTCTTTCTGGTGATTATAAATAGCCTTGTTGTTGCCAGTGTCAGAGAGAGAGAGAGAGAGAGAGAGAGAGAGAGAGAGAGAGAGAGAGAGAGAGAGAGAGAGAGAGATTTGTTTATGAGAAAACCTTGTCAAAAGTAAGACAAAGTAATATTGGTAATATGATATTCACATACACACAGTCCATCTGATGTATTCCTCTAATCGGTTTACAGTGGTTCCACAAGCACACCATTCCCGCTTCACACGTACAGTAAACTCCTGTGGGAGCAGAGGAGCGTTCGAGGATGTTGATGTTGTTCCATCACCGCCTGTCCCCACAGGGAGTGTTTCTGCAGTGCTTGTAAAGCAAGCCCTGGCTCCAGGGCACTACGGCTGGTACCGTGGTCCCCGCTGCGGCTCACACCGGGCTATTTATATCCTACCCTGCCGGCTGGTGAGCTCCCCGGGCGACGAGACCAGAATAGCTATGCTAATTGTTTAATAAGCGCACTTTGCTCGGCTTCAAAGGCGAGGCTTTCGCATTATATTTTCCGCCAGTTCAAAGCCGTGGTAATGTTGAACAAATGTCCCCTGGCATGGGGGGCTGCGTTTAAATGCAAGCAGAGACAAAGCCACGTGAGATGTAGGGGTGTAATAGTGTAATTAGAACAAGGTTGTCAGAGTGTGATGGACAGACAGACTGACTGGCTGTGTTGGCAACATTGCTGATTAGGGGATATTTCAGCGACGGTATACTGAGTTGAGTGTTCGATATAATGTTTGCTTGTGTGTGCGTGCATGTGCAGAGGGATGCCGATTCAGCGGTCTTCACTGAGGTTATATGTTGTATACCCCTTCAGCTACACCAAGGGCCAAACCATAAAAAAAATCCAATTTATTTGGTTTGTCTTGTGAAAAGTACCATATAAACTAAATGTGTTTACAGTGAGTTTGTTATGACAAACTTCCTGGGCTGTCATGACATGAGATGTATCATATACAATAAATGTGTTTACAGTGAATTAGATTTAACATATAAAATAAATGTGTTTACAGTTAATTAGATGTATCATGTAAATAATGTATGGATGTTAAAAATGTGTCAGAGCATCTTAACACAAACGCTTTAAGATATGATCAGTTTTAATAAATGTGTTTACAGTGAATTAGATGTATCATGTTAATGTATGGATGTTAAAAATGTGTCAGAGACTCTTAATACAAACGTTTTAAGATATGATCAGTTTTAATGAGATAAGCTTTAATTAAAGTTCAAAAAGATAAGCAACAGGCATGTATGAATGGTAACATAATTTCAGAAATTATTTTTCAGTTTTTGATTACTTACTTTACTTTGATTACATTTGTATACATATCAATTTGCTGGAAATAACCAGTGTAATACTATGATGTGCTACTTCTTTAATCCTACACTAATACATTATGTATATGGTAATAAAAAATGTAAATGGTTGCATTTATACTGCTTTTTCAACCTCCCGGCCACTCAAAGCACTGTATAACCTTAAACACATTGGTGATGGCTGCTATGCAAGGCATCACCTGACCACCGGGGGCAGTCAGGGTTAGGTGTCTGGCTCAGGGACACTTGAGGAAGAGTTCGTGGGGTTCAAACGAACGCCTTCTGGATCGCCTGTCCCCTGCTCTAACCACTAAACCACTGCCACCCTGTAATAGCTGTGCCCTAATCAGTAGCCCATCTAAAACATCTTCCCAAAAAGAGTACTTGTACTTTAATCGAATGTAGGCCTATTACAACGCATGTAGGTTCTTTGGCATTTAGCAACAAAACAACTATTTTCCTAGGGAGCATTTTGTTGCGATGTGAGATGCTGGTGTGGTTAGTGTGCCCCCTAGTGGCAAAATATCGTTTAGGGCCACAGGTAGGAGCTAAAGTCCGCTGCCGTTTTCTCCGCTGTGCCTTGTACACGCCGCGCCCCAAAACACTCCGTGTAATTTGCTCATGATGTGCTTTGCACAGCATTGATCGGGCAAATAAAGTGCGAGCTGGAAAAATGGACTCCAGGCAGAAATAAGATCACGTGTGGCTGTAAGGTATATAGATTATCCGCAGAATGCTATTGTTTTGTAGTGTGGCTCTGCCCGACTATATATATCTCTCACCTCCACTGATTATAGATTATAAGTGAATATTGGGTCTGATAACATACCAGGCTAATTGCTTTGTTATAAATTATCATGGGATATTACTGTGTTATCAACTTTTTTCTTTCACCAGTAAATGGCAGTAGGCTATTAGACTATTGAAGATTCTGGATCATTGCATGCCTCTACTAATGCTGTTGTTGATTTTCACTGCTGAAATAAAATTTGTAAATCATATTGGGGGTTTTTTAAATAAAAAATAATATATCTGGTAACAATTTTGCTCGTTCGATATTGAGCAGCCGGGAGAACGGCGCATGCGCAGATTTAGGCGGTCTGTTCAGAAGTTTTCCAGAATGACTGGGATGGCAAGAAAGGTTCTTGAGATTATCCTAAATAACAACGAAATATTATCGTCAATAGACGCAGCGTTGTCGGCATCATTGTCAACGTCGGTTTTGCCGTCTGTATTCACACCAACACCATCGCCGGAGATGTTTCAAGTGAAGCCTCTTCACCTGGAGTCCTCTGCTCCGGACGGAGGTACGGTACAGGTGTTACGCCTCATTCTGTGTCCTGCCGGATTCAGTGACCCTTTAAAAACGAAGTATGTTAAATAAAGCAGAAAAAACATGAAAAGGTTCGATAGATCTATAAATAATATTTAGAAATATCTAGACATCAATTAACCTTAAAACGACGAGGCTGGTGTAGATAAAGTAGATTCTATTCACTTTTCACAAGCTATTTGCAGAGCAAACCACCATCGATAGCTATCTAACCTTTTAGTAACCCTTTCAGAGCTGAAACACTTCGGGACCGAGACACAATAAGGTAACTATAAATCACACACACACTAATGGGTGTGAGTGTGTGACCCTTACGAAAGCGGCACTGAATCCGGCAGGACACAGAATTAGGCGTAACACCTGTTCTACCATGTTTGATGAAAACCTCAATGTTAGCAGACTTTAGCTTTAGATTATTAGTATAGCTAGTTAAACAGTCAATCACTTGATTTAACAAAGTGCTAGTCAGTAACGTCTTGTAGCCTTTTTTTATAAAAAAAAAAGAAGTTTCTTAAGAATTTAACCTTTATCCAACCAGATTAGTCTTGTTGAGATGATACATTTCCATGAGAGACCTGGAATTAAGCATTTTAACAAACGTAGACAGAATGTAACATACTGTAAAACAACATACAGTACATGTAAATGACAGTAATATCACAGTAGTTTTAGTCTATTATCGTTTTGTTCTATACAAGTTTCATATTGTATTTTAATGCTGTCTTTATTGCATATACTGTTTGTTTCATTGCCTTTTACTGTGAAAAGAGATATATAAATAAAATGTACTTACTTTGTGTCGACAGAAAGCGGGCCAGAGAGTACAGCGAGGAGGCCTCGTCGTGCTTCACGAGGGAGGTGTGTTTGCTGACGTCACCCGACCAGAGCGCCGTTCCCACAGGGAGGCAGAGGCTCGCGCTCGCCCAGAGGGGACTCGTCATGTCGGGGGTCCACTTCCAACGGCACTGGACTGCGTCACAGGTTGCCACACACATAAGAGGGGTTTTTGCAGCCCAGCTACCAGAGAGCGCCCGGTAAGTGTCTAGCTGATGATTTAGACTGTTTTAATGAAGCAATAATGTGACCATGGTAACAGTTGACTCAAGTAATTGCTTACATCCATGCTCTACTGTGATTCCCAAACGGTGTGTTTCTTCAGAAAACAGATCTTGATGGCGGCCCGCTCTCAACTGGTGACGCCAACACTGGAGGAGGGGAAAACCTTGGATGGACAGATTGTGTGTTTCTTATTCAAGAACAAAACCATTTATGTTCGTCCCTCCTTGTTCATCTGCTCCATCCAGTAGGTAAAGTCACATGTAACCTCAAGGGAACAAGGTACGGTCACATGTAACCTCAGGAGAACAAGGCATTATTTTCACTTATGGCGAGAATAATATCTCCTTCGTTTACATGGTGTGCTGCAGGTACTGCTACTATTTGAGTTTTGTTGAAACTAAAACGGTATTCTATGAATTATGTTATTTGCTTGTGTGATTTCATTCAGAGGATCACAGCACTATACTGGTGCTCATAAGTGTACATGGTACCAGAGCACCCTAGGCCGAAGGTCGATGATTGATTTTGTGATCGTATCATCTAACCTGAGGCAGCATGTTTTGGACAATCGGGTAAAGAGGGGCAGAGCTGTCAACCGACCACCATCTGTGGTGAGTTAGGTCAAGGGGTGGGGGAAGACTCTGGTCAGACCTGGTAAGCCCAAACGGGTAGTGCGGGTGAACTGGGAACATCTGGAGTAGGCCCCTGTCCGTGGGATCTTCAACTCACACCTTAGGCGGAGCTTCTCTGGCATCCCTGTGGAGGTTATAGACATTGAACCTGAGTGGGCAATGTTCAAATCTTCCATTGATGAAGCTGCGGCAGAGAGCTGTGGTCTCAAGGTCTTAGGTTCCTCAAGGAGCGGTAACCCTCAAACATCGTGGTGGACATCGCTGGTTAGGGAAGCCGTCCGACTGAAGAAGGAGGCCTTTCGGAATTTGTTGTTCCGGAAGTCTCCAGAGGCGATTGCAGAGTACCAGTTGGCTAGAAGGGCTGCAGCATCTGCCGTAGACCAGAAGTATATCTGAGCTTTGAAAGGTTCTGGCGTCACTTAGTGCACGTTTAATAGGAGAGCAAATGTGTTCAAAGTGATAAATAAGAAAGACATGTAACGCATGCTCCTTCTGTGCAGATAGCAGAGGCTTCGACCATCAAGGACCTTATTATTCTGACTACTAGTAACCAGTAACAAATGACAGATCACACACATTATAAACGTCTTCTAGAAAAGTGTTGTTCAGTGAAAACATTAATTGAACGTAAAGCTGGACAATATGGTCACAAATGTCATATCAGTCGATATCGATAAATGTCAATCACATTTCTTTCAAGTATAAAGGCTGAATTATGCTGCTGGGTGAACATATTTATGGCCAGGTATCTTATCTAGGGCCAAGGATTTTATTATTATTATCATTTTTATGTTTCTTTAATTTACAATACACATTTGAACATACTGTCTCCCTCTTTCTGTTGTAAATAACCCTTAGTTATATTTAAGTTATAGTTAGGCCCTAAGTTAAAGTTATTTAGGTTAAATAGTTGACTCATATACATTAATAAGTTATATATGTTGTTCTTCCTGTCATATAAATACATTGGGAAATCTGTATGTTCTCTGCAGAGCTTTTATTTTGAAGTAGATAGGTGCGTATCCTGGGGGGTTGGGGGGGGGGGGGTGAGCCGCCCAGACCGTTACACCTGCCTGTTTTCCAGACCGCTTAACAATTCCAGGGTGCGTTTAGAGCTGGACACTGTTGGAGCATTCTCCGCGACAGAAGCACAGCTAGAAACACAGTCAGCTAGCCTTGCGCTAGTTGTAATGTAGCAGCAGGCCATTCTGCATGCTCAGTATTATTTTTGACAGAATTACTTGCCTAACGTGGGGTAGAGCGAGGGGAGATTGTCTACCAGTTAATCAATCACGGACGGCATCTTGCTCTCGGCCAGGTAAAACATTTTTTAAATGCAATGGGTTGCATTCGGTTGCATTTCGTTTTGGGCGTCCGTTATTATGCATGCCTGCAGACAGTTGGCATTCGGCAGTTTGTGATTTGTTCGTAATTCAAATGAATTAAATAGAAAAAATGATCGAACATTTGTCATATTGCTATCGAGGAAAATTATATCGCAATGATTATTGTTATCGTTTTATCGCCCAGCCCTATTTGAACGTAGCAAACGTTCAGTCCACTGAACGCATTCACTGCGGTGGAGGGGTGGCTGTGATGTGTGAGTGGGAGAGTGTGTGTTGGGGTTTGTGGTTCACAGGGGTTGGGCATATATGAATTAACATACAGTAAAATAGATAATAATTAATATATTAATATATATATATATATATATGAATTAACATACAGTAAAATAGATAATAATACATTTTATTTGTAATGCATCTTTGCATTTGAAGCAAATCTCCCAAAATGCTACAATGTCGACTCAGCACTGTAGAATCATCAGTAAAACTAATAAAACAAATTAAAAAAGCAAGCTAGCAAGTTAATTTAAAAATCATAACTTCTGTTAAATACAAATGTTTAGACTTAAAAAATAATAAGTCTCAGTCTCAGGGAGGCAATAATAATACTAATAATAATAAATATAATTTGTAATGCACTTTACATTTGAACAAATCTCAAAAAGAATAACCCTAACCCTAACCCAAGAATAAAGAATAGTAAGTCAGTTTAATAATCATAAGCTCTATTAAAACAGTCGGTGGTGCCCTTAGGAAGTCGTGGAGGGCTTTCCAGATCTGAGGAGCGTCAGAACAGAAGGCCTGGTCACCCATGGAGCTGAGCTTAGTCCTGGGGAGAAGGTGGTGGGGTGGCGGTGATCGTGTTGAGGTTAGAGGAGAGAGTAGCTCCTTCAGGGAGGGGGGCGTTTCCATAGCACTGGTGTGTGAGGAGAGAGACCTTGTATTCTATCCTGGCAGAGACGAGAAGCCAATTAAGTGCGTGGAGAAGCGGTGTGATGTGGTCGTACTTTATCTCTCTCATGAGGATCCCTGCAGCGCTGTTCTGAACGTCCTGCAGTCTGCAGGCTCTTGTTAGGGACCCCAATGAGAAGAGCGTTACAGCAGTCTGTTCTTGGGGAGACCCAGGCGTGGACCAGCATCAGCTAAGGTGAGTGTGGAACAGAGTTTTGCTGTTTTCGATTTGGGGCATTAAAGGCGATCAGTGACTGTTGAGGAGAGGGAAATGACATGGTCAGGAATAGTGTACCGGTTATTGAGGATGTCTGATTGTGATTCTAGTGATGCTGCAGTGGGGTTTCACGTAGCGTTGTGTGTCGTCAGCATAGCAATGGAATAGAACTCCATGGCGGTTAATGCCATGGTCCACAGTGTTAAACGCAGCAGACAGACCAAGGAGTATGAGAAGAAGTGGTGAGCCAAACTTTGAGCGACAATACGCTGGTTATTAGACAGCCACTGGAGTCGGCAACAACGTTTTCAACACTTGAAAACAATGAACTGTGAACGTTTCTATGAAGGTTTAAGTTAGAGAAGAACACAACGCCAGCGTCCTCTCGCGTAGTAGCCAACGAAAGTATTGCTTGTAAACACTTTACAAGCCACCATCAACAGTAACGAGATGCAGCAGATCATAATTTAAGGCTACATATTTAATACTTAATCACCTCTGACAAAGCAAGTAGACAAAACTAAACTTAGAGACGTTGGGTGGTTGATCTGTTGCTGAGCTCATGGTTTAATCTGTGGGATGTGTGCTGGATCATAGATTTGACCAGGATCTCGCTCTCGTCGTGGAAGCACCAAGTGTCTAGTGCTTTGCACAGTCCACGTCTGACTGAATGTGTCGTATTTTCTCTCATCAGAGGGAGGAACTGACTCCACACTGGAGAGCATCCTTATATTTGCGACGGGCTCCTGTGGGGTCCCTCCTACGGGGTTCTCTCCTCAGCCGTCAGTGGAGTTCCACCACTCTGATGGCCTGCCCGGAGCGCTGCCTGCCAGGCTGCCCACAGCCAACACCTCTCTGAACTGCCTGTGCCTCCCGACCATCCACCCGACATACGACTCGTTTAAAAGCAACATGGACTTTGCCCTTTGCAATGCACACGGCTTTGGCCAGCATTAATAGCCTGGTTTTGTTGTTTTGGGATGCTCTAAAACTAACTTACATTGTACTTGTATGCGTAAACCTTTAACTTAATTTGAATGGCACACTTTGATAACGTACAGTTCAACCATAATGTTCAAACAAAAAATGTCTATAAACTGCTTGTTCTGATCATTACTTTCACAGGTTTGTGGCTCCTTGATAAATGTTCACTGATGTAACCTGACCGCATGTAAAGCGTACGTGCATCATTATTTGAGTCAAATGTCCACCTGTTCCATTCTAACGGTCTGGCTCCAATTAAACAAACAGAACAACATACAGTTAGGTGTGAATGTTATTTTGTTGCATGCTAACTTAACAAGCCAAGCAAACCACAAATGACGTGTTGTGTCCTACATAGGTTAAAGGCCCAGGTGCACTTCATTAAACTAATTAGGGCCTACTCATCCAGCCAATAGGGAGGACTCAATCACAAGGCAGGGCCTAGTCCTTTCTTTGATTGTGTACAACATCTAACATCATAAATGCATCCACAGTTTCTCCCTCTTGTCTTCTCTGACTGGGGGTCAAAGCACACTGGGAAACTACTCTTTGAAAGCAAGGTACAGACGCTGTCTCTATACTATACCGGTACTGTACTGAACACATTGGATTGTCTGAAATAAATCCTGTCGCATTCGTACGTGAAACTGTCCTCTCTGACGGCCCAGTGCTTTGTCCAGACGAGCTATTACCAACCATGATAAATGTCAACTTGTCAAGAAGGGTCCAGTTCAAATTAAGTCTTATAACTTCCCACAAAATGATGACGTAATGTCGTTTTACTGAACAGAAATACCAAACGAAAAGGAAAAATGGGGAGGAAATACCTAGTAAATGTTTAGTTTATTCAGTGATTCTGTGTTTTGTTTTTGCAAGCTTTTTGAAAGAGGGACAACATAGGTGCATCTCAATAAATTAGAATATTGTGGAAAGAAAAGCAATTACACAGTTAAACTCAAATATATTGAGGATTAGTTACACACAGTGAAATAGTTCAAGCCAGTATTTGTTTTAATCTTGATGATTACGGCTTACAGCTCATGAAAACCCTAAATTAAGTAGGCCTATCTGAATATTTTAATATGACAAGACCAGTGAAAATATGAATTTAAATGCAGACATGTCACCTTCTGAAAGGTATGTTACTGGACAAGCCTTCAGTACTTTGTTGGGCTCCTTTTGCATGAATGACTCTGCTGCGTGGCATGGAGTCGAACCGCCTGTGGCACTGCTGAGGTGTTGTGGAAGCCCAGGCTGCGTCAATAGCAGCCTTCAACTCGTCTGCATTGTTGGGTCTTGTCTCTCATCCTCCTCTTGACACGCTATACATGTTCTATGGGGGCCAGGTCAGGGGAGTTTGCTGGCCAATCAAGCACAGCAGGTACCATGTCCTGCTGGAGAATGACATCAGCATCTCCATAAAGCTTGTGAGCAGAAGGAAGCATGAAGTGGTCTACAACTCCCTGGTAGACGGCTGAGGAACATTAGAGTTGTATTGTCATTTGACTCCCTTTCACTGTTGCTTCAGGAGAGGAGTTTCTCCTTATTAAAGGTTATAAAAACATATTTGTCAACTATGTCTCAGCAAAGACTGAATGGCTTAAATCTCTATTGAGTAGGTCCTTGAATATGGAGGACATAATCAAAGCTTTTGCTGAGGCCAAAGCCATCTAATAACGGGATTTTAACAGCTTGGTAACACAAAAAATGTATGAAATTTGTGATTTAGCAGGCACTCATTAGACCCCCCCCCCCCCCAAATATTTGATCCTAGAAACTCTCCTAGAACTATAGTTCCACTGTTCCAGTGTCTGTGCACCTTACTGGGCGCTGTTCTTATTGTTTTATGGCGATTATTGGTGATCGGCCAATCAATCGGAACTAAAGCTGATTATGTGCACTGTTATTTACACAGATGCGTTACTTCTCATTGCCGCATCTGGACGGCCGCGCACAAGCGTGCTAATACGGCCTGTCACCAACGTCCTCGGGGAACAGATGCGTTGTAGCGATGTATTGTAGAGATGTGTTTTAGAGACGTATAGAGATGTATTGTAGATACATATATGGCTGTATTGTAGAGACGTATATAGACGTATTGTAGATACGTATATGGCTGTATTGTAGATACGTATATAGACGTATTGTAGATACGTATATGGCTGTATTGTAGAGACGTATATGGCTGTATTGTAGATACGTATATAGACGTATTATAGAGACGTATATGGCTGTATTGTAGATACGTATATAGACATATTGTAGATACGTATATAGACATATTGTAGATACGTATATAGACATATTGTAGATACGTATATGGCTGTATTGTAGAGGCGTATATAGATGTATTGTAGAGGCGTATATAGATGTATTGTAGAGACGTATATGGCTGTATTGTAGATACGTATATAGACGTATTGTAGAGACGTATATAGACGTATTGTAGATACGTATATAGACGTATTGTAGATACGTATATGGCTGTATTGTAGATACGTATATGGCTGTATTGTAGATATGTATATGGCTGTATTGTAGATACGTATATAGACGTGTTGTAGATACGTATATAGATGTGTTGTAGATACGTATATGGCTGTATTGTAGAGACGTATATGGCTGTATTGTAGATACGTATATAGACGTATTGTAGATACGTATATGGCTGTATTGTAGAGACGTATATGGCTGTATTGTAGATACGTATATAGACGTATT